>CM075193.1:23248116-23255616 GCA_037577475.1 Chaunax sp. Z400
GTATTGAAATCCATTGAAAAGACAGCAGTGTGCGCCCGCTGTACAGAACAGAGCGAGCTCGCTTCATGCGAGTAATTATTTCTCCTCCAAAAATTGTCCAATCCCCGATTCTGCTCAGTTTCTCTGACTCTTGTGAGGTTGGACAAAAAGAGATGTCTCTTTGTCTCTTTCTTTCTTTCTTTCTTTCTCTCTTTCCCGTGCGGTGGTCCTCTCACCACAGAGAGACAGACACAGAGATCAGCGCAACTGTGGAAGCGAGACAGGCGAGTGTCCTCCAACTCCAGCCAGTGGGATGCTTGCGTCTGAGCGCGCACAGCCAACTGGAGCCCCACTGCTGTCTACTCAGCAGGAGCGAGCCAGCTTCCCCCTCGCACTCAAGTCCAATTACCTTATTATACATTTACAAAGATACACCTTCCTATCAGCACAAACTCACTCCCCTATTATCGCAATATTACAATGGCAGCGGAGAATTAGCCTTAAACTCCCTTAACTCCCTAATGAACAGCACAGTGATGATCATTTAAAAAAAGGTTACCGTCACTGAGCTGCACGCTGACTAGAGTCTCTTTAAGGTTATTACAGTATTTTATGGTGTTTACGTTTAATAAACTCTTTAGCTCATATAGATCCACTCGCAAAAGTTTTTAAAAAAAGTAACAAAAATAATAATCACTTGTTTCCAGTCCATTAAAATGCACAGAGAACGCGCTATTTAACCACAGAGGACATGTGGTTGCATTTCAAATGTAATGAAATGAAAACAGCACTATAAATTGATGAGGTGTGCGGGCTGGTTATTTAGATACACTACATCTCAGCATAAGGGCAAAGAGCATGACTTAAGCGCATTTTTACATGGCAATATGTGGATATGTGCAATATCTGTTAGACTTCAACTGATGAAAAATGAAGGGACACTTCTCGGCAGCGCACTACCCGTAGCCCACAGTGTATTCTGATGTGTCCAGCATGTATACATGTGGCTCCTCCCAGTCTGCTATAATGTTAATCCCATTTGCAAATGAGAAAAAAAAAAGTGTTATGCAACAGTACCTGGCAAGTGCAAAGAGAAAGGGCTGCTGGGTATTTGATGATGACACTCTCTGTCGGGTGTAACATCAAATGTAGCCTCCACAAAATATATATTTCAATAGGGTGATTATCAACTAAGGCAGCCTGGCTGCGCTGCGCTGACGGAAACTGCATGGCCTCGGTCCACACTGAGGAAAGTGGACACTGTGTGACTGCCGCCATCTGTTGGTGGACTTAAAGTAAGGGTCACTGTTAAAAGTGATGATATTTCCATGATTCTTTCAAATAAATACATGTTACAAACTCGATATGTATGTTGTGGGATTTAATACAAAATATGATCATCACATTTCAGACACTTCTGTTGACAAATGACTTGAAATCTGATAAGCAGAGCATGATTACAACAGCGAGGATGCATCATGCGACTTATTGCTCTTCCTATAGCGCATTGATTGCCTATAAGGTCTATTCAGGGGCTAATCCACTTGGCTAAATACATGGGACCAGATTATGTCAATGACCGTCCCTCTGCATTAAGCTACAGACAGGGCCGAATCAATCAAGGATGCTGGCGTCCATCACAGTAAATCAACTCTCTCCTTCTCGCATTCTCTCTCTCACATGCAAACTCCACAGAGAGAGAGAGAGAGAGAGAGAGAGAGAGAGAGGGCGCAGGCACTCTGTCATGGAATGAAATATCTTATTTGATCGTCTGTGATTAATTTCTTGTTGAGAAGGAAGGTGTGATTAGGTAGGACCGATGAATCAATCCTGCAAGGCACAGTCACTTTTCAACATAATTTTCTATTAAGTTAAAAGATATGCCACAGACCAATGATGTCAGACATCTTTACGGAGGACTCGACTGAAAAATCCAAAGATCCAAAGGGTGCAAAGTGACGACAGGCTCAGACTAATCTGGGCCTCTTACATTTTGATGCCTTTGCTGTTATAAAGTCCCTAAAGGCAGCTTTGCCAGTCAGTCCAAGGCTCAGCCTGGCGATTTATGAGAAACCCCGATCAATACGTGATGTTAATTTTACAAATGAATGTCAGAATGATGCAGTCTTTCAGGTCTTTTAACGTTTCACACATAAATGTGTTTCATGGCACCGGATCAGGAGCTTTTAGCTGTCCCAGTGCTGAAATGAGGAAAGTGGTCAAAGTCAGGAATTGTGTGACAAATATATAATTTAGCAGCGAGTCTCAGCGGATTACAGCTGAGAAAGCGGACCTGGTCAATGACTGGGGACTGGCAATGAGAGTCTATTACAAGAGAGCACAGTTAGCCGTCTTTAGTCTATGTTAAATTATCAACAGCTTATTCATGACAGGTGTCGACGCTGAAATGCGAAGATAAATATATCACAATTTATATTTTGTCGCTTCTGTCCTGCACTCAGTGCTGATATGAGTTGTGTGCCAAATGCTGCGTTCAAATGACAGCAAACTTGGTGAACCCATATTAGAATTTCTGACCTCTGAAAAGCGTGCTCACATGATCAACTCAGAAAACAATTTGGATGCTCTGATGATCAGACATATTAACTGCCAATCATGTTCAAATCATTAAGCTTGAAGACCAGAGGCTAATATTAATCATTACAGACGTTTTTGCAAATACTGTAACGCTAACAACTTCATATTGAACATATCCTATGTAATGTAACAGCGGATGACGGCATAATTATGACGTGAAGGTAGGGTAAACTGGGGTAATATAATTCAGGGTGGGTTTCAGAGCAAACAATCCAAACCGACCATGCCTACATATAATTTTTGTCCGAGCCAGATAATATGTTTCCCAAATTTCCGATGTGGCATGAAAGCATGCATTAATCCATGTAAACAAACGTAGCCATTGCTAGTCACATAAAACATGATTCTAGCTAGCTACAGTAACAAACATTTTTCATTTTAGGCAGTATTTTACCTGTATCCCAAAAAACTGCGACGCATTGAAATTAGTTACGACAAAATACAATAGTGTTGATCTTTTATGGATAATTTGTCTTATTTGCAATTTAAAAAATAGTCACAGGGTGGGGTGAGGTTTCCGGAACACAGGCAGAGCCGAGGCCTACTACAGTCCCTGAGCTGTTGTACACAATTTTTTTGTTAATAAAGTTTGATTAAAAAAAAAAGATAGGCCTACTACAAGACTGAGTATCATTTCTTCTTTTGAGTCCAGGTTATTTATCAACCCAGCTGTTTAAGTTACTCAAAATGAGTTTAGATACACTTTTTAAACAAATACTTCTATCCGAACAACAATTAACTGAACAAACACAAAAAATCAAAGAAGGTAAATATTGCTTGCCTTCTGACATCTCAGCTAGCTACTAACTTGGAAGACCTGTTGCTACAATGCTACACTGTCAAGTTAGCAGTACGAACAATTAAGAGACCCTTTCCTCTTCATATTTTAGTGTACATTGGGTCTATTTATTCCTCCTTCAGTAATGTTTTAAATGTCACTTTAACTTCAATGAGCAAGTTAAAAAGACAATGCACTATTTTTCAGGTTATGAGCTCATCGTTTTTATTTATTTCAGTGAAAGTAGCCATTCACAGATGCAATGAGAAGATAAAGAGCGCTACTGAGAAGTGTGAAAAGACCAGTGAGGAACTCCATAAAAAGGTGAAACTGCATCACACTGTTTTGCTTTTATAATTGTCACAAATGGTTGAATTGCAGAATGAATATATTTTGTGTCTAGAGGAGCAACCATGCAAGCAAAAATGATTGCTTATATAACACAAAATGGTGCCCAGCTTTACTGTAGACCTTCATAGACAGATACGTTTTTAACTGAGACAGTAAATCACAGTAGACAAAACAAAGTGCACACCAGGATAGGATTGGCACTATTTTATTAACAATTTACATTCAAAACAAGTGGCAAAGTGCACTTTTCACGTTTACAACATGCTCAGGAAGTCTGAATCTGATGAACCAACATGTGAAAGGAGTCCTACTCAGGTTTAAGTAAACTTTGATCATTTTGACTGAAGTATACTGATTAATGTAATGGATGTTGGAGGGTTCTGGCAGCTTTTTTCACCAATTTCAAAGTAAGGCAATATAAGTAAGTGGTGAGTGTGACTGTTGTCTATTGATGGTACTGGTGCTTTATTATAATAGACTAGACTGATATTTGCACAGCCTGGTGCTCATTTACACAGTGGTGTAGTGTCGTTTGACTTTGAACTGTGCCTCTAGATACAGTAATTGTTCACCAGGGGTTCTTGCACAAGGAACAGTAACATCATATTTGAAGTATTAGTTAATATTTTACCATTTTGTTTGTGACATCTTTACCATCTTTACCATTATGAAACAGATTATTTGTTTGAGATTTTTAAAAAAGAAAAGAAATCAGAGCATTAACAATAATATTAGCTTTACCTTGAGGCAGAATACAGTGTTAGTGCCATTGACACATGAGGTAAAGAAGTGCATATTGGCATATTGATCAGCTGGTCTGCTTTATGATTGGGAACACTTAATCTCTCCCATTCATTTTATCAACAGTGCAAATTTCAAGTAGCACAGTAAAATCAATGACTAATTTCCACCGGATAACATTAGTGAAACCTTTTAGCATGTGTAAGATAAAATGTCAAAGGCAGGCTCGTTGACCTCTCAGAAATATTGCTAACTTCTTCCTGTGCTTGTAAGGGTGGATATCAGATCATAAGAGCAAATTACTAGATCTAATTAGGCTAATTAGTAACTAAGTAATTAATGTAACAAACTGCCTCAGTATTATCTGCCAAAGAACTCACAGATACCTTTTCTGACCCTTTAGAATGGCATATTGAAACTGCTTCTACCCTGTGGGTATGCAGGGTGTGTTTAAAGCACAGTGTGTTTACAGCTCTCATGATGTACCACCTCACAGTTTATGAGAGCTGTCTCAAGATAATTACAATGTTTATGAAACTTGGGAGCTGACTCTGCGAGCTGAAAATGTAATGTGCACCTCCACTACCTTATAAGAAACAAACTCACTTGACGAGTTGAATAACAGACTGAAAAATGTACTGTACTGAAAGTCATGCCAGAGGCTTCATCATGTCCTCCTATACATAATTGGGCAGTTTTCGTTTTTGGATCTGTTCTATCTATCTATCTATCTATCTAGATAGATGTCATTCATGTCATTCATTTTCTGTAACTGCTTATCCTGTGTAGGCTCGCGGTGAGGCTGGAGCCTATCCCAGCTGACTTTGGGCGGGAGGCGGGGTTCACCCTGGACAAGTCGCCAGTTTATTGCAAGCCCACATAGAAAGACAAACACTCTCACATTCACGCCTACGGTCAATTTAGACTCACCAGTCCACCTATATTACATGTTTTTTCAATCAAATCCTGTTTTTGCCTTCTTGCCCTCAGTCTAAAAAGTTGACGAACTGTCACCACACTGGTTTTACCACATCAAACAATGCAAGAAATTACTGACTGCACCACTATTTCATTAATTTTGATAATAAACCTGCATACCAATGACATTTTCTGTTGTTCATCAGCATGGCTGTGAATATAGGGACGTGGTGCAGATCAAACATGGTGCAGATCTGTTCACACTGATATCTGATCTAGGTCAAATACAGGGACGAATGTAAACAGTCAAGACAGACAATAACATCAGATTTAAGAAAGAAAAAAAATCAGAGTTGTGTCACTTTCAACCGCAGTGTCAACATGGCCTAAGGCATCTGCCTTATACAGTATAGAGCACATTTCTTCCCCATTCTAGGCTTTCATTTCATCTCATTTCTCCTAAGGGATCACCAACATGTTTCTCCCATGTAATGTGTGTCCTTCGGTGTATCCTAACTGCCCACTCATGTATTTGTGCTCCAGGCTCGGCAGATGTCTGCGATGAGGCTGCAGTGTGATCTGATGAAGAAATGTCATGTCCAGATGTTGAAGCAAAATGAAGAGCTGCTCTGCCAGAAGCACCACCTCAGGGAATGTCTAGTGGGTTGAGGCTGAATCAATACAGTATTCACATCATATTGAATATCATATTGAGAATGCACTATATGAGTACCTGGTTAACTTTTGTACTTTAAACCATGGAGATTTTGCTATATTTACTATATTACAGAGCTTTTGGATGATTTATACCCTTTTTGTAGTGCCCATCATAAACAAACCATGTTTATGATTTTCTGTCACCCAACCAATTGTTTCAGCTCCTGGCCAAACGAAATGGGAATAGATGTTACATTTTTCAAAGGGCTGTGATATTTTTCAAAAAGTTGTATATCTGACTCAGGAATAGGTTTGTACAGTATGAGGAATATCTTCAATGTGCAATAACATTGTTTAATTTTGCTATAGGACGTCGTGGCCACACAAGCAGCTGTATTAGTATTATCTTTGAAAGCATTTCCCAGCATTCTTCTATTCATAGCAGGCCAAGATAAAGAGGGAGTCTAAAGAAGAAGAGAACAACTTCCTTCAAGAGATCTCGAGGTTCAACAGTGACTTCAGTCTGCGAGAAAACAGTGAGATAGTGTTTGAGAGCCAAATGCACACTGAGATCCTGGACCGGGAGATGGAGGTGGATTCATTATACAAAGGTCATACAAGACTTTAAATTGCCATGTTGTCACACTAGACACATGTTTTGCATTGCAGTTGTGGCACTGACTGCTCATTTTAAAAGTATTTTTTTCTTGGTATATTAAACACCTAAGTGCATCAAAATGAATAGTTACTGTTTTATTAATGCAAGGATGTCATTGGATTCACAGAATAAGTGAAGCTTCAACGTTTTGGACTAGGATTTGGAAAGAACAATTTATTATAATGAAAACATACCGAAAATATTCCTGAGAATGACATTTAAAACTTGTCCCTCAGGACTCTAAGGAGGCAAAAAAACATAAATAAAACCATAAATAAGTGTCAAATATTTGACACTGAATTGATCATTATGGAAACATCTGAGAATATGCTCAGAAGCTTCCATGACCATGCACCAAGTACCTGCCAAATCTATCCATCTACTCTCTATTTCTCTATCATACAGTGTATAGAAATATACAACCAGAGAGAAAGAATGAAAGAACAAATCAACTGACTGAAGTCAGACACATGTTAAACCTAATCTTGGATTTAAATGAATAGAGTTAAGCTTTCTGTATAAACATCCAGCACTTTGCTTTGTTTCCTCACAGACCGGCCTACAAGTTCTGAGCACAAAGTTCCTGAGGTGTAAAATTCCTCATTTCATGATGATATTTAAGTTCTGTGCAGCTCACACTGACACGCCTGGCCTCTGCAGCACTAATGAGACTAGTTAGAAAAATACCACCATTCATGTGTGTGGTAAAATAATTAGCAATAAAAGGAAAATATGAAAAAACTTTTGACATGTGCCTCATCACAGCAATGTTGAGTTAGTTGGGTAGAACACAGTGTTTTTCGAACAAATTACATAGGGG
>CM075193.1:23260616-23315616 GCA_037577475.1 Chaunax sp. Z400
GTCATTGTTATTGCTGATGAGGCTACTTTGGATAATGTCTTCTCTACAGTACTATGGAGGTGAAGAGATTAACAAATCCCCAAACCTATCTGGATGATGATTTGTTTGTTTCGCTCATCCTCATTTATTTTTCTCTGTCCTTTCCTCCCTCTTCATTTTCTGCTCTTGGCTTTTTCAGACCCCCCCTTCTCCTGGCATTGCCTTAAATCATGTATCCAGGTATAGCATGTCCTGTTCATCCATCAGCCTCATTAAACCTACTAGGTCCTTCATTACCCCCAGCCTTATTAGCCACAGGAAGTGCTGAGGATGTGGCTTTGGGAGAGAGGGGCCTCCTCTCAGTCATTCTTATGATCATCCATTCTGAACTGAAACCATCAATCCTTACTCCAGCCGCTGCCGCGTCTCTTTAAAACGCATATTTAACTATCCGCTCATTGATTGGTGGAAATTGAATGCGTGTCAGTTAGAATGAGTGCTACAGTCATTTAAAAAGTGTTCAGTGGGCAAAACAGGGTGACTGCTGATGTAGACGTTCACTGGCATGCAATAGAGAGATACCTGGAATATTCAGTCTTGGGATTGATGATTTAGAAACTGGGCACATTTTTTGATGTGTAGGATTTTCTTTATTGATATATTACCACTAGATTATTTGTGAAGGCTCATATGATTGCATTGTTTAATTCTCATATGAAACTGCAGAAACCACGGATACCCCAAAATGCGTGTGTCTTGCTGTTGGGAACATGTTTCTACTGGTACAAAAACAGCAGGCTTGTCTTAAAAATCAGATTTTATTAAGTTCCACAGGGACTGTTGGTTTTCAGACTGTGAAAATACAATTTTAGCTCTGTTTCATTAACTTCCAATAAGAGAAAGGTAGAGGTAGCTTGTCTCAGATTCACGTGTAGCTCAGGATCAAACCTTCAAACGCCAGCCATAACAATTAAATCAGAGCCAAGACATCAAGTACCATGGACCCAAGTCCAGTTCTTTTACCAGACATAATGTGTATGTATTTACTTTATTTACTCTCCTATCATAAGAGCTTAGAAACTAAGACAGACTCTCCTGCGGTGTTGCCATTAATGTATCATCTTACCTCTAAGTGTATTGTGAAACATCCTGTCTTTGTTTTATTGGTATTGTCTGATATACTGTATATAATTTCCATGTTTGTCAAACAAAGATGAAACAGAGTCAAGCTTTGCACTCAAAATACATTATGTTTATTAGGTTTTTGAAGGAGAGATTTTTTTTTACAGAAGTACTTATTGAATCCTACTAAAGAGGAAAGAAAAACAGTTTTTCTGTCAAGTGTAACAATGATGTCTGCTGTAGCTGTAGCTTTGTGTTGATGGGGTACTTCTCAGATTGTACCTGAAGTGCTGTTTTGATTGATGCATCCCTCTTGCCTCTCTCACATTGCATCTTGATTTTATTTATTTCCTGCAGCCACATACGTCAAAGCTGCCAACTAGTGGGATGATTTCAATGTGAGAGAAATTTCTAGCCTTGATTAATCATCTATAATCGATCCCTTGGGTTTTTTCGGTATACAGTCAACCCTGTGCAGAAAAGTCCCTTTTAACGCAGACCTGAACAATAGCGTGGTAGAGCATGTAACCCAGCCCATCAGTCTACTGAACATTGTTGAATGGTATTGTTAATGCTGCTCTGTATTCCTCTGCAGCTGTGTCAAAAACTCATTCTGAAAACTTTGCCTTAACATAGAATCATTCGTCAAACTGTGCTTTTATCAGGCGCAGTCGTCGCCTCACGCTGATGCACCACAGAGGTTGGATAAAGATGTATGAGGTTGGGAAAGCAGTGTGTTTGAAGAGAAATCCACATTTCACTAAAACATCATGGAGTCCCCATTTCCTGTTAGTTTATCAATCCTTTCACACATTAACTCAACTGTCAACCATCTCAAAAATATTTGGCTCACATAAAAACCATATGTGTCTTGATATAAATGTTGAACTATTACCCTAATTAAGAATATTTCCAGTAATGAAGTTGTTTTGCGCATGAAAACACACAGAAACGTGGACATTTCTAATGATTTTAATCTTGTTATTTTAAATTGGGATGTATTTGTGCATGAGCATTGTGTGTCACTGTCAGCAAAAACACCAAGGTGGGAAATAGGTATTAGTTTCATGCAGTTTTCATGTGGTTTCGTTTTTTGTTTTTCTTTCTCTCAGTGATAAAACAGAATAGCAAGGCAACACCAAGCATAATGATTCAAAGAAAGAAACATCAGTAGATTTAAACTCAATATAGAGGACTGAAAAATGCTGAACCTTCTCTTTACAAGTTGCCCCTTTCGTATTTTTTCCCACCACTCTTTCAATTACTGACATTGGTTTCATTTGTTTACCAGGCTGAGGAAGGAGCTGGAGATGCATAAAGAAGGAGAGCTTGAGCTTCTGAGAGAGGCACTCAACTCAGAAATACAATTTCTGAAGTCTGTAAGTTTCTCTGTTGTGAACAAGGCTTCCATTCAGGCTAATGAAAGTTATTCATATCCTACCAGAATCAGACAGGACTTTTTTTTATTGTATCCTCTAAATACAAGTAAGGTGTAGCACATTGTTCATATTCATGCTCACTCTTTAGTGGGGTTTTTGGAGGCTGTCATTAAATTTGTCTTTCTGTTCCCATTTTCAGAAGCTGGACAGCAGCCAGGGGAGTGAGCAGAATTAGGTTTGGTACAGCGATGATTCAGGAAGGTTTCAATGGTTCACTAATTCACTCTCCTGTTTAAAAAACATACATGCTTATGAATGGAATAGAATAGAATAGAATGGGAAAGAAGACAGGAAGGAACAAATGGCGAGAGATTATATATTGTGTTCTTTGATATTTACTTTAAAGGTTATAAAGAAATCCCGTTCTGTGTGTAACCTCAGTCCATACAAAGACTACCCTGTTACTAGAGGAGCTGCAATTTAAGACAAGGAATACATTATTAAAATTGATAAGTTGAAGTGAAACACTTTTGTTTTCCTTTTTCCTCTTTCAATCTCAAGCCCAAAATTCACTGGAGGTTTGTTTTTTTTGTTTTTTTTATTGAACTCATAGTTTTAAAGAGAAATATTGCTTTTTGCATTTATTTGCAAAAGACTCACACCTTGACATGCATATTGAGCAAAATGTGTGGATTTCAATGCTGGCAAATACAGGTGAAAAAAGTAATCTGATACTGCCCTCTAGTGTATAAATGGAAGCATTGCTAAAAGAAGGGCTCCATCAGAATCTTACTGAAATGGAACTGAATAGCATGTAAAGAAAGATGTGAAATGAATTTGTCTCAACATTGATAGTTGAAGGCTGATTACTTCTGATTAATATGTATTCAGTCATTGACAAGTAAAAGTAAAAAACTCACTTATGTCCACTGTTGGAATGGCAAATTGTTTGGCCAGACAAAAATAACACTACTCAGCGAAAAGTATGTTGATATACAAACAGCTGCATGCTATTTTGTTAGTGTCGTTCCAAAGCCATGGGTATTCATTTTTTTGTTTTTGTTTATTCTATTCTGGAAAAGCTTTTCACTATATTTAAGAACCTGGCTGCAGAAATTCAGTTCATCATTAAAAAGTTGGATGGGGTTGAGGTCAAGGCTCTGTCACAACCAGTCAGTTTATTCTATGATAGACTGGAAACTGGAAAAATAAATCTTTATGCACACAATGTAGTCATGACACAACAGGGAAAGACTTTCTCCAAACCGCTGCCACAATCTGCCAAATAGTATAATTGTATTCTTTTGGTTCCAGAGAACTAAGGAGCTGAAACGATGAAACATTTCTCCAAACATTGGTGTATAAGGTTGTCAGGGTTGAATCAGATGCTTTAAGAATATGGGGAAATTGGTGACTCTAATCTGACTGTAGACGTGAATGTGAGTGTGAATGGTTGTCTTTCTTTGTGGCCCTGTGATAAACTTGTCCAGGGTGTACCTTGCCTGTCACCAAGCTGCTAACATATAGCATGTATAAGAAGTCAGACTACAATAGCTGCATCAGTAGGTAACAGTCAAAGGTAGACAATGCACTGCTTACCTCAGTATGCACATAGGCCAACAAAGCACAACATTCAGATTAAAGAAGACTTTTATTTTGAAAACTTGAAATCAGTTTAGCGTTCAAAGGTTTTAACAACTTGCAGATCTTTATTTCTTAATGCAATTGAGAGAGACTTTCCCACCACAGAATGGACGGACCATTGGTCAATGCATTTCTCTACACTAATTTCTAAGTCATCCACACACAAGACAGGCAAACTGTGGGTCTCCATTTATTTTTTGTTTCTTCAGCTCAGTGGTAAAATCTGTAAGGGTTCTGTTCTGCAGGTTGCTGAAGCTCTTGGTTGTCAGACAGTCCTGATCTTTAGGAAAATACGCCGTTTTTCCTCCTGAAACTTGAATAGACGCCTCTAGAAAAGTAGAAGAGTTCAATTTTACAACTTGACATTCTACACAAAATATCACTGAATAAATATATAATGTGAGTTCCATTGTTCAGGCACTTAAAGACATAAAACAGTCATTTCACATACCTGAACTAAAGAAATAAAAAGTATACTTGGTCTTTA
Organism: Chaunax sp. Z400; assembly: GCA_037577475.1. Classification (NCBI taxonomy): domain Eukaryota; kingdom Metazoa; phylum Chordata; class Actinopteri; order Lophiiformes; family Chaunacidae; genus Chaunax; species Chaunax sp. Z400. The sequence continues at coordinate 23,265,228 of CM075193.1, forward strand.
GGTTCCTGCTCTGAACTAAGCATGTATGCAACTTCTAAGTTAGAAAAGAAAATACAGCCCTTACCGTGGCACACAGCCAGCTTGTTCCCTCCGATGTACTGGGTGTTCCATTTATGTCCTGTCTGCTCGCTGCATTCATCGTACAAACGACTCCTCCTCAGAAAACCAAAATCGAAACCCTGAGACAGACGACTTAAATTATGTTACTCAAGCTTTTTTTTTTTTTTCCTTTCACACAGAACCACCCAGAAAAAAATATTGTACTTATTGCAATGCTTTTATTAATACATATTTTATATAAGATTGTATGTACCACTTACATAGTTGCATAGAGGTTTGCAGTAGCGCTTGTTGGCAATTGTGACGCATGCCAAACCTCCGTTTTCGGGAACTTCGGGTTCAGGGCATTGGCTCGGCTGAGCACCATGGCATTCTGTTCATCAATGATTATTAACAGATGATTTATATAAAACACTGATAGTGTATAAATTGTTTCAATGTGCAGCTCTTCTATTTATCCTTAAGCCTTCCAGTGTAAAGAATCTTTTGATACAGACCAGAGAGGTCCACATTGAATTTGATCAAATCTGGACCTGCCCATGCATGAAGCACGAACTTTACTTAGTATATTTTGGGATTATGTGATAAACCACTTCAGTAATTACTATGCAGGTCCATCATTAGAAATTAAATTATAACATTTAATCTTAATCAGGGTTGAGAACATCCTCAGTAGGTAAGTAATTGACCTGCAAGGCAGGCAGAGCTCACTTATTTCAGTGTTAGACCTCAAGTAAACCCTGACTTTCTGAAAATGAAAAACAATGCCTGTCTGAAAGTGGCTATATATACTATTCCTTACTGATCCCTACATTCTGTACCATCTCTTCAGTTTAGTTCAACCCTGTTAATTCTAGCAGTAACCCTTAAACCAAGGGTGAACTCTCAGAGAGCCCTCTGAGGAAGTGACAGGTGTATTTGAACTCGAGGTCAAAAGCTTAAATGGTGACACTGATATGAAAAAAAAAGTTTAAAAAAAAGAAAACAGACATGTCTCTGACTCATCTACCTTGCAGCTGGTATCTGTGCAGAGTATTAGTCAGATTCCTCATGGAGAGCAGAAGTACAGCAGTCCGTTCTGTACCCCATTGCATCAGGCTGTCATTACAATCTGCCGCCACCTGTTGGTTAATATATGACATTACAGCCGTTTTGATCCTATGTGACAGTGAGGTATATGAAAAACAAATCACATACAGTTTACCTTGACATCAGCTATCATCTTGCAAACTTCATTTTTGACGTCTAAAGTTTCATCCTGAGGTACAGAGTCAGATAACACTGCAAGCAAACACACACAAACACACACATACAGCACATTATCTACATTTGTTTGAGCCACCTGCAGTATACATGGACCCTTCTCTATTTCAGACAAACACCTGCTAGTACGCAAATCCAAAAAAGACTCCCTTGTAAATCCATGGCCACTGAATAAGAATCTTTCTAATCGAGAACTGGAGGCAGAGGGTTGTGTCAGATGATTTTATTGACTGAGCCTGCAGGACAAAGTTTACAAAATTGGCCAATTCTGTGATCTGAATTTCCAACATTTCACAAGCTTCCATTTCAAAACTTCCACTTCCATCCTAAGATGCATGGGTATAATTCCATTTTATATGTTTGGGGGTTTTTTTGTTCAGATTTTTTTGCAAATGACTCACAAATAACAATATTTACATGAGTTGTCCAGGTTTCATATAATGAATGATTCCAATCTGTGTGTCTCTGCTTTGTACTGATGGGGGAGCTGGTAGTACATGCTAACTGGTGATGCTAGCCTTTACACTGTTTGTCTTTACACAGGATGTAACTACTCCTTTTTTTAGTTCTGAGCCCATTATGGAGCGAAATGTCGCAGTGAGATTTACATACATGAGCACACACACATACCATTCCATCAGACACACTGGGTGACTCTGTGTCAGTCAGTAAGTTGGATGACTGTGTAAATAATTCACTGTGGATGTTATTTATTATGGATGACTGACAATCAAGGAGCAAATGAATAATTGAGGCTTTTAGGAAGAGTTATTGAGCTCATTAACACAGAGAATTGCCCTTTTATGTTTGAAGTGAGGAACAAAGACGAGCCCTCCAAACGGAGCTGAGGTGCTGCTACGGTATCATCTTACCTACAGGTTCTCTTATGTGCTTCATTTCTTAAAATATTACTCGTTGCTGTTTATTTATCAAATAAACATAAATTACAGTTGTTTTGGTTCAGAGAATTAGAGTTGTTGGAAGAAGCATGTGTGGAAGCCTGAGAGTATCAGCTGGTGAAGGGTGTAAGCATGCAGTAAATTTGTTGCATGAAGTCATGGTGTGAAAACGACAGAAGCTCATTGCTGCCACACCAGAAAAGAAAAAAGAAAAAATTCACATCACGTTATAACGTGATAAGTTTATTATTGTAACATGAAAGTTTTCCTCAAACACCCTCTGAAAATACACTTACATAGATGAAAAAGGAGCTGCTGCATTTCGGACAGAGTTCATGGACCACACGGCTAAAGGGGAGGAGCTTAGGGTTCCGTCACTGTCCCTTACTGTAAATGGATGGAAGAAGAAAGGAAATCTATTGACCAAATACTACTGAGAGGATTTCAAGACCATGGATACTTTCCCTGTCGACTTACCCGTTTTCACCGTTGGGCTTATTTTTGGTGAGACGAGTCTCAGATGACAGTCTGTCTGAAAGTCTTTCCTGCACATACTGTAAGTCAGTCATAGATCTGATAACCTCTGCCTTAAAGAAGATCTTTTAAACGAGGACAGGGATGAACTATGTAACAGTTGACTCTGCTACCACAGTGTGGGTTCTCTCAGTGACGCACAGATGATGGTGTTTGCAACAGTCTTTATTAACACAAATAAATAAATCACAGTAACACCTAAGCTTTTCAGCTTTAACACGGACGTGTTCCTCACGTCTCCACTCTCTCTCTCTCTCTGATCCTCAGGCCCCACATGCCACTTCGACATAGAGAGCAATCAGTCCACGCATGAAACATGTTTCAAACATCATCAAATCATCATCACATCACAATCTCACTAACCCCGCCTACCTGAGCCGCATCTACACCCTCTCTCGCCTGCCACTGAGCACTAAACCAGAACCCCACTACCACAACCTACTTGATCTTTTGGACCGACTGGATGTAACAGTGCTTCCAACAAGCAAGTTTGAAAGGGATTCTTCTTGATGGATCAAGGAAAGTATTGTACAGACCCGGGCAAAGCCATTGTAGCATGGGAAAGGAAAGGTGGTCGAAAAACTTCGATGAGGCAGAAGGAGAATTATCTTTACTACATGCAAAGACCTCGGGTCTTTGGCCGGCAAAATTCAAAGACATCTATCACTGCGCAGTACAGTGGTTTATATAATAACAACCTGTCCACATGCGTCAGTGATATCAAAACATCATACCATTCCCTAATTTAGACAAAACCAGCTCTCCACATTTACCAATTCGTACATCACCTGTTTCTCTGGCAGCCTGCATGTCATATCTGTGTTTACCTGAACAGATTAGCTGACCTTGTCGTCCTGGTCATTCCCCTACTCTATGCAACACAGGTCATCCTGATATAGCTGGCTAAACACACACAGCAACGCAATGCATGAACATAAAGTGATACAGGGTTATGCAAAAGTACATTCAGAGAGTACATTAAGGTATTAATTAAAGTATATTAAATGTCACTACATATAATAAATGTATTAAATGCCACTAGAAAATCATCCAACAGGCTTGTACCACCTTCTGCTTTGTGAAATCATTCACTAGTCACTCATAAATACATGAAAAAGTGGGTCAGTCTACCTTGATACCTGCACACACTTTTAAACACAGTGCACATCAATAGCGACACTGAAGCCCTTTGTGATTGTGTGGTATAAAAATGATGAGCAGTGTGTATGTTAGCAACACACTCTCCTCTCTGTCTAACCTTTCTGAAATACTCATGACATTCTCCCCATGGTGCTCCTTGTCTCCTCCCTCGCAGGCATTGTGCTGAATTAGCCAGCCATGAAAAATGGCTACTCAGTTGTCAAATGATTCACATGGTTGAAGCCACAGAAAGCCGTGCAGTCAGGACTAATTGGTATTCAGGAAACGTCGCACTACCTGTTTCAAATACTTTTTCCCGTTTAGGAGGCTCACTGTGTCTCCAGGGAAAGTTTGAACACAAATGCAGCTGATGAATAGCTAATAACACCTATTAGCTCTTTTAATTACCCCTTTGCTTTTATCACAAGGTTGGTTATTTTCTTAATGCACAGAAGCCACAGTATCATTTTTAAAGGTGCAGCACAGAGGCCTGTGAGAGATTGTCTAAGATTAGTGATCAAACACCTGGGGAAGCCAGGGTTTAACACTGATATTCAACCCTGATCTTGTAAAGATACGGCCAAACTGATCTCATCAGTTGAAAAAGGATTTTCTGTCTCAACAAAAATCAAAGTGAATGGAAGGGAGAGACGAGCAAGGACAAGGGCAGTTGAAGTAGGGCTGGTAACGGTGGCTTATCAGACATTTGAAGCACAGAGGGGGATTAAAAAATTAAGCTTTCTTTCCCTGTCTCGTCTAACCTGGTAAACTAATTAATGAACTATACTGAGCAACTTTAAAAGGAACTTTATTCTTAAGAACCCAATATTTTCCTTTCACTAGCCCCAATCTATTGAAACAAACAAACATGATACATAGAAATTACTTTTTTAAAAACCAAAACATGTTAAATTATGAATAACCATCATTCAGTCATAACATAGAAATAACAGTCATTGGTGCATTTCAGAGTTCAGATGGTGTTGGTGAGATTTTTTTCTGCATGATTGAAAAGACCTGGCCAAGGATATAAAAATGCAGGTCTAATTAATGTCCTACAGAAACAACTGATGATGTCACGGCTTCCACAAAACTTATGTGACCAGGAAGTTGGGATGCTGATGATGCTGATGAACAGAACTCTGCAGACACGAGCCATAACATGTCACAGATGTTATGGCTCATTGCACAGTGGAGGCAGATCACATTTAGTGACAAGACCAGATTTAACTTGCACAGAGCTGATGGTCGTAGGCGTTTGTATCGTCGTCATGGGGAACGCTATCCTGCAGCATACATCCAGGAAGTGGACTGTTTTGGTGGTGATGTCATGATGTGAGGAGCCATTGCTAATGGATGGCGGTCAGACCTTGTCCACATCCACGGTACACTGACAGCTATCTGTTATCGAGATACGGTCCTAGGTCCACATGTCATTCCCAGGATACAGCAATCAGGCATCACCTTCATGCATGACAATGTCAGACCACATGTGGCTCATGTCTGTCAGGAGGAGCCTACCTGGACCACAACAATGTCGCTGTCCGTCCTTGGCCAGCATATTTACCAGATCTCAACCCAATAGAGCATCTGTGGGATGTTCAGGATCACCGGGTGAGACGGAGAGATCCTGCTCCAGCAACACATGAACAACTTGTCACAGCTCTGCAGGAAGAATGGCATGTCATCCTACAAGTCCAGATTAACCGTCTTATCCATTCAGGAGGTGTAAAGTAGTGATAAATGCTGGAGGTGATCACATGTGTTACTGACTTGTTGTTCTCTGTCTCACCATCCACACTTTTTGACTTGTAAACACTAAGGCAACAACCACTCCAGAGTTTTCTGTATGGCTAAAGGGTGAATAAAGATGTGTGAACCATAATTTGCCTTTGATATTTAATATGAACAGGATGGCATGAAAGCCTACAAAATTATGCATTTTTACTGTTGCTCAGTAAATTATGTTGACAAAAATGTCTGCTGGTGAAATGAGAACATTCTATGAAAAGTGTTAATATAATAGCTGACTGACAGCTCCGCTCAGAGTTCATCTCCCACTCATGTTTAATCTCCCTCTATTGTTTAGTGTGCACAGAGCTGTCAAATGTCAGGGAGGTGCCACTTACAGAGAAACTGCAGGAGGAAAGACAATTTTTGATGAAGCATCATCTTCACTCTCTCAATGGATCCCACTGAGCAATGGCTTCACACAGTCACTTATTCCTTCAGCATGCAGATCAGTCAAGTGAACATGCTGATTGCTCAACACCTACAGGAATGAGGAGAACATGCACGTACCGGAGCAACAGCACAGAACAAACACCAGATGGAGGAAGCTATTAATTTATCAAATATTTATAAGATGCAAATGTGAGGAAGAAATGATGGTGACATCCCCAAACACCTGCCGTCTTACAGAAGTCTTGGTTATCACTTGTCTTTGTACACACTTTTCTCCGTCCTGAACATTATAGCAGTGAAACTTACACATTTCTCAATGATTACTGTTTCTACAGCTTGTTGCCTAATTCTCTTGCTGCACCATACTTCACACCTGCTTACTCCATGCCTCTGTATTCCTTACTATATTTATTTACCTGCTCCTTGTTTCCTGTCTCTTTCCTTACCTCCTGTTTTATTAAAAGGCTCCCCCACTATTAAAGTTTACAACACAAGAGCGCTCTGAGAGTGCAGACCTCCACCAAAGCCTAACAATCCTCTACATAATTGTTAGGGCCTGTGTCCACCAAAGCATTTTTTCCTGAGGCCAGCATATTTGTTTAATTATTTGCAATGGGAGCACCACGTATTTACACTATGGTCGCGGAGAGTTGAAAAATGTTCAACTTTGGGTGAAACATGGCGCTCGTCACTTTCACTTTTTACCCAGCGGTCCAATCACAGTGGAGGAGAGGCGGGACCCACATAGATCTATGGATCCATCCTCTCTCCCTACTTCCTTCAGCCTTCCCTTCATCCACAGCCAGGACCAGAGCAAGTCCTCTACCTTGTGCTGCCATTTTTAAACTCAGTATTTGATAATGAAACAAACTATGGGTACAAAATTAGGTACTTGCAAGACAAATTACTTCTGCAGATATTCTGTATCATAGCAACCAAAGCACCTCAGCTGAAAAACGCTGTGCCTCCAAAGTGCTCTCAAACGTTCCCAGCTGGGCATTTTCAGCTGGGAAAAAACACTTTGGTGAACACAGGTCCTTTTTCCAGCAGTACCAGTCCCATCTCTCACCGGATCATCACCAAAATGTAATCACCTATAGGATATGCTAGGGTCCATCCTTAAAACTTTCATGCAAACTATTCTAGGGACTGCCTGGGGATGTACTTGTTTACTGATTGCATGCCTGTTTAGCTGTCACTGGATCGTTATGCTGTGATGATGCCATGCTGCTCACCATTTGATTTTCCTTGTTGCCCTTCTATTTCTACCTATTTTCTGTATTTTGTGTAATAAATAAAACTCAATAAAACTTTTTTTTCATTAGTGATTTATGGCCATTACCTTTCTGGACTAATGTAGGAAGTAGAATCATTCAAATAGACAGCAGTGTGCCTACATTGAACTGAACTGTGTTGTTACGTTTCGCAAACTACAGCCTCCAAAATGACATACAAACTGTGTACACTACTCACCAGTGAGTTTGATATTTAAGTTTGATGACTCTCTCTCTCTGCCCAAGAAGTTCACATTTATTTTATTCATTTAATAATAATCTAAAGGCAAATCCAGCTGCTGTTGACCTAGTATCTCAAGATTCCCCCCTTCTTCAATTACTGGGAATCTTCATTGACATATGTGAATCACACAATGTGTGTAGATACTGTAGGAAAAACCAGCTGAAAAATACTGGCAGTGATTTTTCAAAAACAAAAGGAGAGCTCAGCCAGTGCAAAATCTGTGCATGTGAACATCTATAGAGGGTTATCCATTCACACATCCTGGCATCCTGACTGTGAGCGTGGCATATTGAAGATTTACTGCAGGAACTCAAAGACAGCCTGCTGTATCATCCAGAGAGGATCTGTGTCGCTGTGACACGCTCTGTAGCTTCACGACAGAAGGGCACACAGGAAGCGCTAGAGTTCATTGTCTTGTCTTCAAAGGGTTATCACTGCTGCCAAAAGATGACAGGAGGCTAAAAACCTGGAGGCAGCTTTTCCCCTTTCTTTCAAGAACAAAGAGCACTAGCACAAAGTGTTTTAAACAGCTCAAGTGGAAGTTTTTTTAATTTATTGATGGAGTGTTGAACTTTTTCATTTTAATAACTTAGAAGAATATAAACATCAGAATGGAGCCTACTTAAATTATACCTGTGAGGTAGTGCAGAGTCTCGCCCAGAAAGGTATAAGGCCTGATGGAAAGTCTTCTCCTTCTTCTTCTTCTTCTTCTTCTCTAAACAATGTTTTTAACAATAAATTCAGTTCACAGATGTAAAATATACAGTTACATATCAAGGAGCTCATATTAGGAGGCTCTCTAGAAGGACACATATCAGGTACTGGAATTCTGGTTCTGGCTAATTCTACTGTCCATCCTAAGGCACAATCCACAACCTGGATGAGTAACGGGTATTAATTAGTAGAATCAGAATCAGAATCAGGATACTTTATTGATCCCTGGGGGGACATTGTTTCGCTACAGATTCTCCTCAGATATAAATGGAATGAATAACAAATGAATACAGGAATAAGAATTCAACAAGAATAAGAATAAGAAAATATAAGAAATGTAATATAAGTAGCCTATATAAGAATATTATATATTATAATTATATGAGAATACGAATAATACTACATACAGTATACTATACAGGTTAGGTGCAACAGGCATATGTGTAAATGTAAGAATATGTGTGGTATTGCAAGGACCCGTAAAGTGCAGCAGATGAATACTTAGAGTCCAGAAACCAGTCTATTTACTGCAAGTGAGTTAGTGAGTGTCTATCAGAGGGAAGAGTTGTACAGTTTGATGGCCTCAGGCAAGAAGGACCTCCGGTGGCACTCTGTACTGCTTTTTGGTGGTATGAGTCTCTTGCTCTGAGTGCTCTATAATGATAGTATGATATCAATATAATAAATATGATTCATTCCTTCATTTAATCCTCATGCAAGAAAATAGTAAACAATGGTGTTTTTTTGTTGTTTTTTTATTCCACCCTATTCAGGTTCTGATTAGTCGGTTCACAAAAAGTGACTTTTAAAAGCACATTAACTATTTGTGTTGGTGGTGATGGTTCGATCCCCAGCCCCTGCAGTCGACATGTCGGTGTCCTTGAGCAAGACACTGAACCCCAAGTTGCTCCTAATGACTGTTCCATTAAAGTGTGAGTGATCATGTGAATAGTTATCGCTCCTGATCAGCACATGGCACCTTGGTTGGCAGCCTGTGCTTACAGCTGTATGGATCTGTGTGAATGGCTGTCTTCAGGATTCAGCTGCAGAACCAGTTCAGATGAACTGGTATTGCTGAACTCAGTGGGCTGCTCTCAACTCAGTGACTCAGTGTTTACCGCTGCTTAAAGTAAGATTATTGATACTCGGCTGTTCCTATTCTAACAGTGTTACCAAGGTTACCAATGCGCTCACCCAGTGTGATTCGTCCACCCAAGGTTGGGCTAACAAAGGTATTTTTCCTTTCACCTTTATATTTATATTACCTTTATACTTCAAAATCATTATATCACTAAATGTCACAAAGGAAGTAGTTATTTGAATTACTCACTGTTCGGCAAGTTAGCAAAGGTTGCCAGGTATAGTCAGAAGTGATAGTTGGAAGCGTCATGTAAAGTCAGTGGAGGCAATGATACATCAGAAACTCAGATGCTCTGCAAGAGAAAATCACTTTTTGTCAACAGAGTCTGGTGGCTCTGTAGAGAGTGATATTAATTATTTTCTATGCTTGTTAGAGATTGTTCAAACTAAATAAAGATAAATATGATAAATATATATATATATAATTTTATGTACCCCAATATCACATGTGTGACTCAAGTGGCATCGATGACATTACAGCATATGACAACCTCAAAGGCAAAGACATACAATAGAGGTTATGTGTACAGAATAGACAAACAGTAAATTACTCTATAGACAATCAGGTTGACAAAGTTACACAAAGATTACCAACAAATATGGAGAATACTGATCTGGGAGAAGTCAAGCAATGTCCACGTTCCACCGAACAACCACGCAACCTCTTCTTTACCATGGAGACCTGGAAATAGGACAGATTACACAAACACACAAGAGGCAAAGCTGAAGCACATCGTTCACACATAGAGAGAGGAAACAAACACATTGGGGCAGACAGAGACAAGGACAACGTGTACATAAGGGAGAGAGGGAGACAAGAGGAGAGGCTGAATCTCCTTGAGGACTAAGGACGGGGTGGCAGCCAGGAGACAGAGAGAGAGAGAGAGAGAGAGAGAGAGGGAGAGAGAGAGAGGTCCCGGGTGGTAGATGAGAGGACAAAGAACAGAGCAGAGTTAATCCACGTTTCACACCAGAAAATGTAACATGGTAGGACATGTGTTCTTTCAGATAAGTATGACCTAAACCCTGCGGGACCCAGAGACCTCAAATTAATGTCCCAGTCATTGTAGGAGCACATACTGCTGTGTCACCAAACATCTGTGACTGTGTAAAACCATTTCAAAGTGGAAAACAAAGACACCTGGCAACCTTTTGCTTCAGCTGTGCTTTTTGATTTCCCACTCAGTCATTTGCTGTTTTCCAAATATGCCGCTAATGGGCCCCTAGGACTGTGGAAGGCTTTTCAGATTAGTGCTCCGAAAGCAGCTTTAGGATTCCTCCCAGTCCCAACTGAGGGACCCATTGTTGGCAAGTTTGACTTGCCAAAACATTTGATTATTCCTGGAAGAAAACTACTCTGAGGGTTTAATTGTAATGTTCTGTTTACTGTGTGATGCCTCTGCTAGAATTAAAAGTGTGCAGGTAATGTGTTGTGTTGTACGCATTTATGTGTTGAATCCATATGAGACATATGGAAGTCTGTCTGTGTGAGTTATTGGTTTAATTTCCCCTTTATGTGACTTTAAATGAATGCTATTTGAATACATCTACCGAGGCTCATAAAAGTGCTTGTGCTGAGAGATAGTGGATCTACTTAAGCTTCTTCTCACATTCAAAGTGGAATGAGCTGAGGGGAAGCGACAGAAACAGGAGCTGAAAAGAAAAGCCTTCCACTTCTCTCCATCAGCTGTGATATCTTTCAAGTCTGATTCACACTGTTGATAATATACTTTCAGGGACTTTTTTCTTTTTGTGACATCAATTTTAAAACTGACCTGAAAGATCTGAAAGAGAGAGCAATATATAATCTCAAAGCACAGTGTGGGTGGAAGCCCAGTCAACCACGCTCATCCACATTTCCACTGCAGCGAGCCCTGCAGCAAATCTATTCCTATTACACATTTGATTTCTTTTTTAGACTACTATGGAAAAGGAATATATAAACGAGGCTCATTCTAAAACCATAATTCTATTTTGGAAAGGCTTTTGTGCCTGATATTCATAAGCCAGTGTTTTTTTTCTCAAACACAGCAACTGAACCAATTTGTTGGGGAATCTTTTAATATGACTCAAACGCAACTTCATTGAGCACTTGTCATGTAAGAATTAAGTGTTGATTTATTTATATTGCCTCAATTTGGAATGAAATGTTCAAATTTTCATGGTAGACAACAAAAAGCATCAAATTAACTGCACACATAAATCTGTGTTGTGTTTTCCTGTTATGGTCGGAATTAAATTATTCATCAGATATGACTGCAGTCAGCGGGGATCCACAAGAACCATGCATAGCGCAATCATTTAAATTGCATGAGAGAAATGATAATAAGGCTGCAAGACTTCCCCTATAGGAACAGGGACAGGGGTGTTTACATCAAGATCAGCGCAACAGTAAATCTGCATGTTTTATCATAGAACATGACTGAATAACACTGAAGTGTTTGTTCTGCATTTCACTTCACCAATACGATTCCCATATTTCCTCAAACAAAACCTCGCTAGACCATACAGTATTCCACCTGATCAAATAAAGTATATTAACTGTAAAGTCACCCATATAATGAAACCAGCATGTGAGGATTTGAGGGCTGTTATCTCCAAGCATAGCTGTCGGACTGTTTGGTGAAGCACATAAGTGGGGTTGGTTAGAATATCTCAGAATGTGGTACAGCATGAGGAACCTATGTCACCAGTTCATTAATGTAAAAAAACAAAAGAAAGGTCATGACTTCAGGCTGGTGAATCCCTGTGTGGCAGTGGGGTTTTAGTCGGAGCTCAGTGACAGTAGAGAGAGAAAGACACTGACACTCTTGCCTCTCTTAACTGTGGACTCTCTCTGTGCTGTCGCCTCTCGACAGGCTTGCCCAACCCTAACCCTCTCCAGCTCTGTGGTTGTCAGACTCTGAGTGCTGACAGAACCACCCTATGTCCAGCTGGTGGGAACTCAAGCACCCAGAGGAACCCCTCAGGCCTCAATCTTCTCTCCTCTTTCCCTCTTTCCTTATCTGTTCTTTCTTTCAATCCAAAATGAAAATGTCCTCTTCTAACCCCAGACTTTGTTAAACACTAGTCCTCAAAACGACAGATGATAGATACCTTTTCACACCTCTCCCCCAGCAAGGTACTAACCTTGGTTTCCTCCCATAATCCAATGACCTGCCCTCTTGACCATATTCTCTATCGCTGTCTTCAATCAGTTGCTCATGACCTCTTTTTTGTCACGTACCTCATCAATACCTTTGACTCCTGTTTGTTTTTCACACACAATACTTAGAGTGACCTGTCTCCTACAGAAACCCCCACTCAACTCTTCTGATGTAAAGAATTAAAGACCTCCTTTGCCATTTCTTTCCAGAACACTTCAGCTTCAGTCTTTACTTCTCAGTCGGCACATTTCTACCAAGGACACTAGAGTTGGGGGGTGCTGAGAGGTCAGTCTTATAGTAAATAGTGCAGGGTAATATATAATCATGCTTTTTGTATTCATTTGAATGGCCAGGATAATGTATCTCTACTAGTTAGTTAATAGAGAGACAGAGGTAGGCGAGAGATGTCACCCACTAACATTTCATCCAGGGAGCTTTATCTGTCAGCGTTCAGCAGGTGTATTTAAGTCTGTTTTTTTGGGGGTGCTGCAGCCGCCTCAGCACTTTTAATTCTTGTATCCATAATATCTCCCCATCAGTCTGGATTTGAGACAAGCTACTCATCTGAGACTGGGTGGGAGGGTTGGGTATGTGCCAGGGCAAAAATCTATTAATTATTGAGTAGATTCTTCAACTTTGCAAGATAGGGCTTTTTTTTGTGTGTGCCATTTTTAATCAATTACACATAAACGGCTTGATGGATTTCCATGAAACTTTGTGGAAGAGTTGAGCATGTAGATAGGAAGACTCTTATGTTTTGCAGTAGATATGGAAAAATGGATTTTATCATGATTTTTTTCACTTTCATTGCAAGACATTTGGAGAACCCTGAGAGCAGCTATTTTGATGGTGCTCATGTCTTCTTGGAACTTAGAGTTTGATTTAATGAAAAGGTACTGTTGGGCCTTGGCAGAGGCAGGCTCTGTGTTCTACAAAGTGCCAATCTCATTTCATGTACAGTATGTCAACATGTGATTGAATATGTGATCACACACAGATCCTTTGCTCCACGTCAATGATTTCATGAAGTGTCATGAACTACTAGCACGGCAGCATTTGTATATGAGTCAGAGCACCAGAGGACGACACATGATCCGCCGTTCATCTCCATGCAAACTGTGCAGAACATTAAAAGATGCTGACAGACTCATCAGTTGTTGGCTCTGAACCTACTCTATGTTAATGTGCAGGTGAATATGTGGGTCTTGGGTGATTATGGCGTGTAATACCAACGGACCTAAGGATGTTTCACTAACACATCAGGGAGATGTGCTCTTTCTCTAATTATTTCTAAATGTCATTGGGCTCGCTGTTTTTCCCTATACTCAACCCTGTCCATTTCAAATGCCACATTCTCAGCCCAGTGTCTGTTTTCTACTATTCCTTTTATTGCCTTTGATTTCAACACACAAATCAATAGCCTACTTACAAAATCCAGACAAGGAAAATTAATAAGAGCCTCCGGGGCAGAGCAAGCACTGTTATCCTGTTTCCACTGATCTGACAAAAAACTGAATGAACTGGAGCTCACTGCTGTTTAACTATGTAAATGTGATGTGTTGTGCATTCATCCTCACTCAGCATCCTCTGTGTTAAAAGGTAGCAGTTTTAAATAAAGTATCAACTGTGGAAAAAATAACCTCATTGAACTTTTGAACTTTTTGCGAGAGATATTTTTGCACTCTTTCTTTTACTTTGGTAATTATCCACCATATTTTGTGTCTTTGGTTTCTGCACACATGATCACAAGTCACTGGTAGACACTTTTATGAATGATGAATTAACAATTCAATAAGACCCATCATCAGGTCAAATCTTCAGTTTTCTAGGGATGGTAAATCTTGGATAGATTGTACGTATATTGATCCAGGAGGACATATTAACAGACTCACAGAGCTGTGGGTTACACGCCCTCATGCTTTTTATATGCAACTAAACATTTATCTGTTGGTGTCTAATGAAAGTTTATGGCACTCTTATTGGAATCACAGTTCAAATGTTGTCCATGACTAAACTAAAGTGGCAACTCCATAGAATTTTCTTTTTGTTTAATTTAATTTGCATTTTTGACAAACTGTGCCCAGGACATGAGGAAAGAGGGACATGAGAGAAAAAGACGGTTCAGGTGAAACAGAAAGGGATAGTTTTAGTGTTATTTTTATGGCTTGATCGCTTTATTGGACTTCATAAGGAAGTGGAGGATGAGCGTGAGAGGTTTGTTGACATGAAACATAAATCATGAGCTGGTGTCAGAGTCATTTACCACGTTATGGCACTGAATGCTTCTCCGGCTGCTATGCCATGTGGGGCAGTTTTATTACTATTCAGGTTTTATCTAGCATGAAGCTGAATGTTAACAATTACTCAGAAATCATTAAATAAATATTATGTTCCTTCTATCTGTCTTATCTCAAAATATTAGTATGACATTGGATTTGCCATAACTTGTGCTTTGAATTACACTCATTGATCCTCAATTATATGTAGCTGCAAATGATAGCTTGATATAAATAATGTCTCTTCAAATTGTTCACAATGAAGACAGAACTGCTGACAGCTTTAAGGTTATTGCAGTTAAATGATGCATCAAGTTGTGATGGGCGCTGGTAAATATACTCTTCTCTGTTATTAAAGGCATGTTTCACTTCAGAGCTGCTTGTTTTATGCACCATTTAGTTCTGCACAGTTCTTCTTAATGATTACTCCTTCTGTGGCAGTAGAGCTCCATGACTCTGCCACGTGCAGACCTTTACATTCACTTTATATTCAGCTCATTATCAATGAAATGTTTGATTAATCAAGTGAAAAAAAAATACTCTGTAGAGGCCAGAAATATTCATTATAACCCAGATTTGCGGTGTCTTCTCAGAGGCTAACAAGCAAATTGGCATTTATTGCATATTAATATGGGATGCATGATCACGGACGACTGAACGGGAATATAAATTCACACAAGATGATTTATTTATGTCAGTGGACATCAGTAGAGACGACTGTGTGTGCTTTAAAAACATGTAACTTTTGCGGAAGCACTTGAAAACACTAGTGACAATTAAACATCAATGCACAAGTCGAGATGACTCATCAAATTAGCAGTAGCAGTCAATATCTGTCTAAAGTTAACAAACAGAAGCCACTTTAAGATACTAATCAAACTAGACCAAATGAGGCTGAAACTGCAAAACCCCTGAGTGTATTGAGCAGATCAAGGTTGCATGTAATTACCCCTGCCAGGAAGAGTTGGAGGAGGTCTACGTATGTCATCACCCTTGTTTGTTTGTTGTTGTTTTTTTGTCTGCACAACAGATTTTGATGACATTTTGTTCAGGGGTGGATCTTGGGCCATGTAAGAGTTGATTCAAGTTTGAGGTGGGTCTGGGTAAAGATGCAGATTCTGGATCTTTTTTTTTTTTTTTACCATTTTGCCCATATCATGAAACACAATAATAGGCCAATCAAAATAAAATACCCAAGTTGCTACATTTTGTTACAACATGTGGATTGTTGCAGGATTTTATTTTGACATGTTCTCGAAACTATAGTTTCTGATTGTGCAGGATTTGGTGGCAAAGTTGTTACTGAGGTATGTCTAGTTTTTTATTTGTCTTAAGATAAATCCTTCCTGTATGACATAGAGTCTATGGTGGCAGAGGGTTGTATGGGCAACAATAGTTTGAAGAGGTGCAGCAAATGGTGTGACACTTTTTCAATAATATATTTATTTACTTCGTTACACTACACAAATTAAATGTTACCTGTTTATCTTTTGTCCCCAGGCCTCCTGTCATAATCAATCTACTTATATTCTTGGAGATGAAGACAATGGAGAAATTTATATTCAACTGAGATTGGGTCTGCTGAATCATGAATCATGCTGCAGATCCAGTGGTTGGTCTGCGATTGGCCCCTAGGTGGACCATCTGTCCAGACAGACATGCAGATGGCCAGATGGCCTCACATATTTACTGGCTCCGGGGCCCCACCGACAGACAGCTTGAGAAGAAAACTGGAGGATTTCCATATCAGACCCCTGAATAAATAAATATACAGTACACAAACAGACTCTCTGTCACAGATGTGCACACAAAAGACCCACCAAATGGAATGTGGTTCTCTGACCGTACAGATATTAATATCATCTGAGAGAAATAGATTAAATGAGTTCTCTTACAAAAACCACAGCTGGAACTGTGTGTGCATGTGTGTGTTATGCAAATGCATTTGAAACATAATGCAAACATACTCATAAGGAAAAACATGAAAGTGAATGGTTAGTCTGATCTGCATTGTTTGTTTTTTCTTTTCTTTTCTTTTTAAAGAAAAGCGTCCTCTCTTGTTCTAACATCACTAAAGAGCCTGATGTATAAAAAACATGCAGGCCTATGCTCTTTAACCATTCATATACCTTTTTTCCATACATACTCTGGCATTTCTAATATAATAATATAGTGAACATAGCACCTCACACACACTTCACACCATGCACACGTTTTTGAAGAGATGGCTGCCAGTGAAGTGATGAGGTCGATGTTAAAAATACAAGGTGAGAGATGTAGTGTTAAACCCATGTGTGTTGTTCACATGTTTCTGTTCACTTAACGTTCGTGGGTCTGATGGAGCCAAAACATTTTTATCTCTGTATCAGAGACAATGATTTATTTGGATGTTTGACGGGTGGAAGACTCTGTGATAAGTGGTTTCAAGTGAACGCAGAGTAAATGTGTGCAACACTAATCAACACACAGGCCTCAACAAAGATTGAGGTGGTCAGGAATGAAATCATTGACATTTTGTAATGATTGTAGATCATTTTGTAATGATTGTAGATCTTTTCTCTGTCAGTAAGCTTTGGGACTATAGACAAAAAGCTTTTTGAGCTGAAGCCCCAGAAACATGATCCTGATGACGTCCTGTGATGAAAAGGCTCGGGAACAAATCTTGACTTTTTAAACAACCCTGAAACATCTGAAATCTGTCATTTTATGTCTGGATCATTTCTGCTCTGATGTTAAACCTCACTATCCTACAACCCTCATCCAAAACTGTCCATCTTTCAGCTGTCTGACCTGTGCCCATTACTGCTCCAGTGTCTTTTACAGCTTCTAAGATCGAGTTCTACTTATCTCCTCATTTCACTTTCAGTGATTTTTTGTGATCAGATCCTCATCTCGACTTTCTCCAGCCCAGTCTTAATAGTCTTTCCCTGTGGCTAATATATTCTCCTTGACTCTGTATGGCTTTAACCTCTCAAATGAAAGCATGACCTCTATCTGTGGCTGTGCTGGTCTCCCCTTACAACCCATTTAAGCTTTAGACTTCACACTGGCAAGGTGATGGAAAATGTCACTTCTTGTCCTTATTCAATTTGATATTAGCTGGTACAGCTCCTCACAGGCTCACAGAGCCAGTGCTGGAAAAAATGAATATGGCAGGTCTGGACTTCTGATATACAACGCTGATTCCAAACAGGTTGGTTCACTGTAGAGATAAAAAAAAAAACAGAAGGTGATAACTTACTAATCCTTTTTGACATATACTCAACTGAAAACAGTGCAAACGATATAACAATATATTTAATGTTTTACCTCATCAACTCAATTTATTTTTGGAAGTATGTACAGTACTTGTGTTGGATTCAGTGTCAGCAACACTTTTCAAACAAGTTGGGAAAACGAAAGACTGAGAAATCCCCAAATCCAACTGTTTGTAGTATTCCCCAGGAAAACAGGTTAATTGGTAAAAGGTAATATCACAATCAATATCAAGTGATATCATGACTGGGTCTGAAAGGAGCCGTCCTTAAAAGACTAGGTCATTCATAAGCAAGGATGGAGCACCTCTTTGTGAACCACAGTTGAATAAAGGATATTACTACATCACCCAAGAACACTGTTTGAGAAACTGCCCATTTGTGTGTGTTTTTAATTATTTAGATGTTTGGCATTGTGTACTTCCTCAATTGTAGACTTAAGCCAAAAAAAGCCTGTTCAGATAGTTGAAAATTATTCAAATATCTGGATAACACTGAGTTTATGGTGTTCCTAAAAATGTGTCAGATATGCACTTATGGTGGTTTTTAATTCCTACATTCCTATTTTTGTCAAGGCTTTTGTCTTATGAGTTCTGTAAAACCATTTATTTGCTTGAAACCTGTCCTCCCAGTTGTATCATTACTTCCTTGTTCCTTTGGAGCTGTAATGGTGAGGACTTAAATAATTAATGACAGACTATTTCTCTAAGTGCTGCTCTGGAGCTGTGGCTCCAACCACACAACTTTATTACAAACATGTCCAAATCGCCATTTAAAGGAACAGCAGTAATTCCAACAAATGACACAATTTAAGTCAAAAGTGCTTTTGGGATTTGTTTAGATGGGAAAATGGTTATCTCTTGAAGTTTAACCTATTCCTATCGATGTAATGATAAATCTCAAACAATCCCTCAGTACGAAGGCTCTAACTACCAGTCCCCATTCATGATAATATGACATTTCCACTGGAAAGCAGTTTCAAATTAGCCTTATTGTATGGTTGGAAAGTGCCAACATAATGTGGACTGAGGGAGAAAACAGGAAAAAAAATGCATTTTTAGATACAGTAGTGTACTTCTTTAGTGTGTGAGTCCATCTGCTGCTTTTGGTGTTTCATCCAAATGTCAGGATCCTCCTAAGCCATGGTTTGCTTTGTCTTTGCTCTAACACGGTGTGTTGACTGACTATTTAAACGATCCAAAGCGCATGGTCTAAAGTCAAAGGTGCAAGTGCGTTAGGGTGTGTCCAACATCCTTTTACTCGTTAAACGGCACACAATCTGAGCGCAAAGTAAAGCACCCGATGCAAAGCGGCTGTATTTAGTCTGTAAATTAGTCATCACTGTGTTTTGGATGCAGCATAAATTTAATCAGGGTCCCATCCCGTTTAAGACCCAGGTGTACCTGCACATGGTGTATTGCTAGTCTTTGTCTGGTGGACCCTCTGCCTCTGCCCTCCCTCAACCCCAACAATAACTTAATTTGAACTGCATATGAACAAATGCACTAATGTTTAATTTAAGGAGGAGCAGGGCTGCTGCACATTCATATGTGCTTAATAGTCCTAATGATATGTGCCCCATATAAGGCTGTCCAGGTCATAAACGTGATCAGTCTGTGTGGGTTGGAAACTTTTGCACCACTTTGTCCTGGGTGTACGATAGAGCCCTTAAGAATCTGTGGTGAAAGAGTGCAGTACTGGGGTCCTTCTCACACAGTGGAGGTTTTGTGGCTGAGGAGCGATCAATATCCTACTGTGTGACAGTTGAAACTTGCTTCTGTTCCACACATATGCACTAATATGCTAAATTTGAACTAGAATATGGTTATGGTTAGAGAAACACTCTAGTTATGTCACTGAACTATACATTTAATGCATGTGGGACACATGCATAATATGTAGGGGCTCATGTATAGAGGACAAAGACTCTGTCCTGCCATACAGTCAGATATTCCTCATACTCATCCTCCACCCTGGTATGCATGTCCTTACTGCAATGACACAAAATGTTGGTATCAGACATAATTCATGTGGTGTGGAATCAACCAATAAGCACTGCTCGGGACACTGGGCTGGTGAGTGATGAATCTGCAGCACATCTTACTGACCTGGAAGAGAGCGGAGGGAGAATAGAGGTGAATGTTGTTCACATTCTAAAGCTAAGCATATCTGAATTATTTGAGCTATATAAATAAGCTACCTTGACTGGATTCATGGGGCAACAATACACAAGATCCTTCTATCAGGGCTATAAAGTGTCGTGTTTGCAGGATTGATTTAGGCAGCAAAACAACATAAAAGTACAAGATGGAGACATTTGAAAAAAAAACTAATGATGCTCATCAATCAAATCTGAAATATAAAGGCTGTCTTGGTCTCAGGTTCACATTCGAGAGAGTGTGGTTCATGCTCTCCATAATTGTATTTCAATGAAATGCAATTTGGTTTATCCCCAATTCTGTCACTGATGGTTGATACAAAATAGAGCATTGTGAGCCATGAATTTGATTCATTTTTAGATTGAAAAGTTAGCCGACATAAAACATGACTTTGTCAGTTTGTGTTTTATCAGAGCAAAAGCACAAGATGAGAAGCAGGACACTGATGGTGAAGGCAGACACTGAAACCGCATGTGGTCTTAATCTTCCTTTGTCTACAAGAAGCACCTTCTCTCCCACCTTACCACCCACACCCCACAAACACAGACACACACACACTCCCACAATTACCCTTCTCTGCTCATGCCTCCCATCGTTTGCACTCTTTCTGCCTCCCACCCCTCAGCTGTGGGTGCCGATACAGTGCACTAATCACCAGCTCGATAAATCGATGGCCTAGCCAATAACCATTACTTCAAATTAGAGCTGTTTACTCCTGTGAAGGAAAGCAGCTGACACCTTCATAAAGGCGGCTTTCATTAGTGGCTATCGACCTGGCAGAGGTAGCACAGACCCTGCAGGACAACATGCAGCGGGAGGCCGAGACAACAGGAGGAAGGAGTGAAAAAAAAAGAGAAGAAAAAGTCAGGCTGCGAAAGAAAGTTCCAGTAAATAAATCTTGGCTGCAGATAAATTCCCTCTGCCAGAATTTATCCTCCTTGAACAGATGGGATTGGGTTCAGTGCATCAGAGAGAGGCAGAATTACTGTATGTGTGTGTACTTGTTTTGAGGCAGAAAGGGGATTGGAGGATGCATCAAATGGCAGGCTCTCTGTCTCTGTATCTCCATCTCTTTCAGTCCCCCTGAAAACAGACAACTAGAGCATCAATGTGGGTCACATGTAAATCAGCGCAGGGGGTCGAGTTGGTGTTGCCTCCCCAGAAGGCTTCCCCCAGCTTGCTTATGGTAAGGCGGCCAGGCACATTGTTGTTTTATACAGTAGATCACTTATGTAAGAGCAGTTTTTTTTTCTGGCTGGAGTTCACTCACTGACCCACAGATGGCAGTGTGGGATAGCCAGTCTGAGCTGAAAGTGTTGGTCATTGCTGTCCATAGTCTGCCGCTAAAGAGAACAAAGGCTTCCAGGTAAATATGCAGCCTATAGAGAAATAACACCGCAAGAGCACCCACGAATTCTGGTTGAGCGAAACAAACCTGTAACGTGTTTACTTTTAATGATTTCAGTCCCACTACAAGTAGTTGACTGTCATGCAAAAAGGGGTTGTATTTGTTCGTACCTCTGCTCAGATGAATGTCTGATCTGTGCTCACATGAAGAAACACATCACCGGACCAAAAGATATGTAAAACACATGCTTTCCATACCTCAGAGGGATAAGACTCAAGATACAAACTATACCACTGATTCTGGAGACTACTGTCAGTCAATATCGTTTTCCTTAACCCACAAACACGATCAATGTCTTCAAATGTTTCACTTCAATCCATTACTGGACATAGGAAGTGGTAGATCAATAGTATCCCAAATTATTAGTGTAACCGCCAAATGCTGTTCAAATTCACTATGAACCAATCTATTGTGTCGGTGAGGACTTTCTGCAGGATCCTGGTGGAGATAAATTACCACATTTTACAAGGACAAAATAGAGCCAGAGAGCCTATTTAAATTTTGCATACAGGCCCTTGTGCCTGTGTGAAAATGTAATTTCAGATTTTGAAAGGTGGATGAATTCTTTTTACTTGCAATGCAGCCGAGGCTCCTCGATCACAGAGGGTTTATTGTGACTCTGCAGGTATGCAAAGCCTGCTGGAAACTACAGAAAGAAAAATTAGAAACTGGAAATTTCAGTTGAGATTTTAAATTTCTTTCCTGTTCCTATTTCGCTACCTTTGTTTTCCTCTTGTTGCTCAATGGGCTACAGTTCAGGTCAGAGGGACAAAAAAAGCATCAAGAATTGTCTCCTGGGATCCCTGATTGACCAACACCGAATCAATCAAGTGTAGATAACAAGTGTTTCACTCTGCTTCCTGAAACATGCTTCTTAGATGGAGTAATGTTTCCCACCATCACCATATGTCAAAAATATGTCCAATATTGAGCTATGTTATATTTCAAACGTTGGGACATCTGAATATTCCTTTTGAATATGAGAGAAGAATCTAGAACATTTTTAACCTTTGTCCTCCAAAATTAATATATTATATGTTAATATGTTCAAACAGTAATGGTCACAGTTTTCTTCATGGGTGACTGAGTCACAGAGCAACTTTGTGCCACAGTGTCATCTGCATACATCAGGATCTCCACACCATCATATAGATGGGAGATCATGTAAGTGTACACTGTACATCAATGGTCCTACAATAGAGCCTTGTGGCACTCCCATAACACTAGCTTTTATCTTTTTTCTAGACACATCGAGAATGGACTAATAAGACTGATTCAATTATGTATGTATTTTATTATTAGTTTACATAATATTCCGAGTTA
Organism: Chaunax sp. Z400; assembly: GCA_037577475.1. Classification (NCBI taxonomy): domain Eukaryota; kingdom Metazoa; phylum Chordata; class Actinopteri; order Lophiiformes; family Chaunacidae; genus Chaunax; species Chaunax sp. Z400. The sequence goes on from CM075193.1 coordinate 23,288,246, forward strand.
TGACAAAATTAAATTTCAGAATTTAGTCCCACTCTTTTATAAAATGAATCTCTACAGCCTTCCTAACACAGAAATATAATATCACACTTCATTATATCTTAGGCAGATGACTTGTTAATTAAGCCTCTTATGAAACAAAACACTGCAAATGAGACAATTTAAAGGTTACTTAAAGGTTTTGGATGATGACCTATTGAGAGAGGTCAAAAACAGTGTAATAATAATTTAAAAAAAACACACACACACATCATTTAGGAAACGCAGTGCAAATAAACAAACACACAAAGAAACAAACACAGCAAGGCCTGAATCATGGAGTCAACATGTTTCGGGGATCTAATCTGGGTTTGGATAATAATAATAATAATAATAATAAATACAGTAATACAGTGTTTGTCCAGTCCACATGAACAAAGGTTTCTGCTGAGCTACACTGTCACAGACTACACACAGACTTGTGGTAGCCTACACCTTAACACTGGACTGGTAGAAGGCAAATATTGGTAGCAGTTTGTGATTCAGTGTTTAACAGTGGTATATGGTTGTCTGTGGTAGCATTTCTTTTCATGTTTTATCAACTAAATTGATTAATAGGGAGTGGCTTGAAAACACAACCAAATACATGAATGCCCTGCAAGTACACACAACACAACAAAATACACAAAAGCATTGCAAACACACAACACAATACAGAAAAGTGTAGTAAATAAGGATGGCGAAGGAATAATTTTCCTTACTACACCTTATCTAATCTTATCTTATCGGTTGGCTTAACCTGATATTGTTATTCTAACCAACCACCTAAACCTAACCAATCCAGCTAATAAAGGCTAGACTTGGATTGATGAAGAGGCCAATCAGAGGCAGAGTAGAGTGGGTCATTCCTTCATTATCCTGAAGGAAAATTGGCACACAGACCCACCAGACTTCAACAACTTTGAGAGAATTCTTCTTATATTAAGATGACATCATCCCTACTATCAAAAGCTGGTTAGCATGACATTCACACCGACTGCATAGCCTACACGGTCCACTTTGTCCTCACATATTTGAGGGGTTTATAGCATTCATTTAGAATCCTCTCCTCTTCCTCCCATTTGCTCTTTTTCTCTCTCTCTTCAATATGGAGCAAAACATCTATCTTTATTTAAGCTCCTTGTTGAACATAATCCAAGTCTCTTTGATAGAGAGGGTAACCCAGTTCTCCACTGATTGGCACTCTAAGAGTCGTTTTAGCTCGTCACAACTTCCCACCAACTGGCTTCCCTGTCCCTTGCCTGTTTCACAGCTAATTGTATTGATGGTGCCACCTTACACAAGACAGGAAAGTCAATTTGAGTTGTTTCAATCCATCTTGTGTAATTTTTGTACGTTTCTCTCCTCTCAGAACAAATTTAAGAAAATCCAACCCACTGTCAGATGAACCGCCTGAACCTGGCTCAATCAATAAAAGCACCAGGGACTCTTATTACGAGGAGAATCAGTGCTTTTCAAAGAGGATACTAATTTCATAACCCTCTGCTCTCTGAGTGTAGGTGAACGCTTTGGATGAGTCATTTCTGCTAAGAGATATAAGGGCACATGGAAAGAAAGGTGGTGGTGAGATGAAGATGGAAGATGAAGACTGTCTTTCAGTGCATAGTGATAGTGTTTTTATAGTCCAGCCTCCATCTTACCTGCTCTTGCAGTGTCTTTGTCTCATCTTCTTAACTTTACTTTTACAGAAGTAACTGGTCAACAAAAACAAAAAAACAGCTTTTAGCTTTGCAGAATCTAATGCTATTGTTATCACACATTTAACGGTTGCTTACAACCTTGCTTTACCTAAAATCTAATTTGGTGTATAACTGCAAGAACAGCTTCAGCTGCTGCAAGGCAAATACTCCTAACTACCTTTATGGACTTGTCTTCAATAAAATGTAAAACATGTCAAGCATTTAACTCCACATGGTATGACTATGTATGTTACAAAATTTAAACACACAAATACATACAACCAGAAACGTCTGACCATGCACATTCTCATACCCACTTCATTTATATCATTTCACAAACCCCTTGCTCTTAATTTCAAACTGCTATTGTTGCATTACTCTATGCATATATTATAATTAGGCATGCTAATGACGCACTTCAGGTGTACCTTTTTCAGTGGTAATTTGTGCAAATGTTAGCAAAACATCATGTTAGCATTGTCATTGTTAGTATGTTGGCATGGATTAAGCTCAAAGCATTGTAGCCGCAAATATGCAATTCTATCAGTCTTGCTTAAAGGTTGTAAAGTAAGTAAAGGAATCACAGATGTACAAAAATTTGATGCCTGTGTTTGTGACATGGTTAAAAGCGTATTTGCTCACAGTTTTCTGAATAAGCATCAACACAGGATATTCGTTTAGTTTGATTTACTATTATTCTTTCATGTGCTAAATTAGATGTGCTGATTAATTACCAGTTCAATGCATCATTTCATTCACTTTGAATCTTTGGCCATCTGTCCTACCAATCCATTTTCAATTTTTCTTCAAACATACCATGATGGTAAAGGCACAACAGACTACAAGCTTAAATGTAATATTATTTCTCATCATAATGTATAACACAGGTGTACAATAAATGGGATCCTATGCTGCCTTCATTTAAAACTATCACAAGGAAAATTATGATGGTTCAATTAAGCTTTAAAGCTTCAGGCCTTGAATGACCAATGACTTAGCCATGTTTTTTATTATTATTATTATTTTTTACGTACAATTAATTAAGACAGGAACATATCACATCTGTCCTGCAGCCTTTGCTTCACATGAAAGGTGTGAATAGTTTGTATGGTGACTACCATTAATTATTGGTGTGTGCTACCACTTCTCTACTTAACTACATCTCTTATCTGCAGGATTATTGCCTGGGAAGGTTAAGATTTTTTTTTTTTCGACACAGTGACAACTTTGACTAGCTAAAAACCCTGAAAACTACAATATGGTGCGCTAAGGACACGGAGGCTGAAACACATGAAATATGAATGTAATATTTAGTTTTACATGTCTTTACTGTCATTTTGAAAAGCAGCAAATATTCATATATTCAAATGATATCCTCGCTTTTGGAATAATTTGGGGTTTGATGGAAGCGATCTTTAAAAGTCTGTTTCCGGTGTGTGTGTGTGTGTCTGTGTGTGTGTGTGTGTGAGTCCTTGATGTGCCAAGCTGGAATAGATGCTTAAGGAGGTTTGTGCCTCTGGCATGGTGATGTGGAGATGTTTTTACAACAAAACACATCATGTTAAGGAAACACCCAGTGCTAGCAGCATTACAGCGGCGATGCGAATTGTCATTTCACATAATTAATTTATGTTGGCGTGTCCTTGACTTCAGTGCTGAACTCTCTTGATCCTGTCTAACTGCATTCTTACCTCATGGGACCAATTGGTGGGATAAGCAAAAGCAAACATCCTTCATCACAAACGAATAAAAAAGAAGTGTTATGCAGCTCTGAGGGACTCAGCAGGGATTTGAGCTAAATGCTACTATCAGCATGCTAACATTCTTAGAATGACATTGCTTTGCAGGTATAATGTTTATCATCAGAGGTCACACATAATGTCAAGCCAGTTAATATTTCATATGCTGCAACAGCCTGCTATTTATCCAGCAGCTGCCATTGAGATACTCAACCAATCGGAGAGTAATGTCATCCAAGGCCCCTCCCCCATGGAACCAGCACTATATGGGGGACAGGTCTGCCCAGCCAGGACTTTGGCCCCTTGGAGAAATCAGCATTCACACTGTTTAAATGGCTTGGATATATTTTTTCTCTTCTTCCACTTTTCAACTCATCTGTTTTTCATTGTAAAAAAATGTTGCTGATGGATTGTTGCATTCAAATTAAGATTTTGTTATTTTATGCAGATCACTGGTATAGTTGAGGATGATGGGTAGTGGTGATGGTGGAGGTGGTGATTGATATTTGTTCTAAAATGAAATGACTGGATGGATGTGAATTGAACTGCACAGCTCTGGTACCAGTCAGTCTGTCATCATATTGTCATAGTGATGATGGAATGATGGAGTGAGACTGTCCATATTTTGAATATGTGATAACATATTCATTTATGACGTTACGTTAATTGGCTCTTGCTGCTACACCAGAATTTAGGGTTCTCCCACCTACCAGTTAATTTAACCCCGTTTATCATCACCATCTCTGTTTAGCATGTGAGCCATTAGATAATTAATATTTAAAACAAAAGTAGATCTGAGGCTGATGTCATCAGGATTTAATCAGTATTTAATCAAAAACCAAAGTATTGGACGGATCGATATTTTGACCTGATGGACAATTGTTGGCAGTGATATTAAAACTTATGATAAAGTATCTCGACTACTGCTTATGTCATTATTGGTCAGGTCAGGTCACTGTATTTGCTCTATAACAGATTGGATGAGATGACACTGAGATGATGTTTCTGACTGTAAGCATAATGCAAACCTACTAAGCATTGTATCAAGTTTTCAATGACAGTTTCTTTTTACAGTTACAACACCTCCTAAAGCGTTGCCTCCCTCCGAGCATCACCGTCAGCCAAATCATTGTGTGGTGAGTTGGACAGTAGAGAAAGAGTCTGCAGGATATAAAGCTAAGTCCTCATTTTCTTCTTTTCTATTCCTATCACTCACTTGATCCACAGTAATACCTGAGAGCCTTAATGATAAACGGTAATGGATCTCCGGATCCCTCCCTTCCAGAATCACACACACACACACACACACACACACACACACACACACACACACACACACACACACACACACACATACTGGTGATGCTGAGGGTGCAGCTTCCTGTGTCGAACATTCAGTGTCCCTGGACCTTGTTTCCATGGCGATTACCTGGATAACAGGATTGCCTCGTCCTCAATCTCTCCATCCATAATTTCTAATATTTATTATCCTTTCATCCTTAGGTGCAGGTTTACTTCCCCCGCCACAGATATTGGAAAAAGTCATAGAGGAATTATTGAGGTGTATAAAATAGAAAAGTTCATGAACAATTTTCATTGCAAAAATGTTAAGAGTAAAATGAGGCAAATAATTGATACTGACTCACCTTTTTGATGAAGAAACACATCCTGGTCAGGCTTCCCTTGGTGATTTAAGATGAATTCCTCACTACATTATTAGTTTTGACCAAAACATTTTGTTATTGCCAGTAGTTGTGTGTGCCTGGGAGTTATAATTCTCCTTATGTGATGATAGCAACCTCAGATTACCCTCTACATTGAAAGCTTGGGTCCTTCGAAGACAGATGATGGTGTCTGGCAGTGCTAAAATAGCATTGCTTGTAAGGGAGTCTCCGATTATAATCTGCATTGTTCAACCCTCTCAATACTGGTGAGGACACATGCTCACAAACAGGACTGCCAACAGGATTGGTGGATTGAAAACCAGTTTGCAGTTGGGAGTCGTGACTGCAGACCAGGCCACACAACCATTTGCCTTCTAGAGTGAGCCTTTCCATGCTACTAATATGGATAAACATCTACTCATCAAAAAAAAATGTAGTTAGTGATGTTGCATTATGTTTGGGTAACGTAGAGGATAAGATAATATGCAAGGATATATTCAGAGCTAAGCTAACAAGACAGCACACAGCAGACCTCCCCTCACACTGAAATAGTTTCAAAGGTAAAAAGTAGTGCCTAATATGATATGGACTTAACACAAGGAGAGTCACAGAGTAGATGAATAGATGAGTGAAGGTTAAGGAGAATGAAGAGATTTTAACCGAAAAGAGACAGCGGATGCTTATCAAAAGGAAATCCAGGTGTGTTTCACAGGAAGCAGCATCACAGGGTCAAAGCAGCTGCAAGGGGAACTGTTTCTATCCAGGTTTAATGCACTCAGGATCTTTTTTCTCTTTACATTTCTGCAGGGGATAACTTGGGATCCAGAAGAAGGTTAGAAGATTAATGAAAGGCATCACTGCGTTGCTGCGTTGACCTACGTTGGTCGATAACCTAACCTAGACAAATCAAATGCCCCCTAATGTCCAATAGCCCGGAGCCATTGAGCGCAGCTTCAAAGTCTTGGGTCTCAACCTTTTGCAGACTCTGTTTGACAGATGCCAAACAGTAGCAACCCACAGATCTTGTAGAATAATATTCCCCTTGCACAGTATATGCACCAACACTCAACTTGCTCTCCATTAAGGTATCACGGTCACAGTTTCTGACCTGCTGAAATACAAAGTTCCTCGCCTCCACATGTTCAAAAAGTAAAGGCGTACATTGTTAAACTCAGAAAAACTGGAAGTAGAACATGGCCCACTGACAATTTCACATTCATGAGGCCCAAGCCTGCCACCCTAAGGTTTTAACAAGCACAACCCTCACTGCATACCACCTACACATGGCAGCTAGATTATATGGCATGGCAGTTTGATTGAATACAATTTTCTGACTAAAATAAAAAAATGTACACAATGCCACCAAGAATTATGGGTCTCAGTTCAAGGAGCAGTTGTCCCTGAGCCATTTCATGAACAGTTACGTGCTGGTTTTGAAATAGTGTATACGCCCAGCACATCCATACAGAGCATCTCAGTGTGTTGCCAGGCAGCGCTACTGTGATGAAAAGACTGGGAAATCACTGCTGAGGAGATTGTTGGGGAAAAAAAACATACATGTGTCATTTTGTTTTCATTTGAAAATGTTCTGCCCTTAGCTTGAGGCCTACGGTGTAGTTTGATGATGGAGCCTCACACCATCACATGAACGAACCGTCCACAGTAAGATGTATAGACTATTAAATGTTGATAAGAGGAAGAGTAAAAGGCCATAGTGGAGCCAAATTCAATTAAGATACATGTACTTAGAATCCACTCTGCGTAATGTGCACAGACTTACTATCCGAAGGATGCTTTTAGTCACAGACCCCTTTGGAAGCTAAGAAGAACTGCGAGAGAACTGATGGAGACAGAAAGATAACTGAGCCTAAAGGTGTCATTCATAACTGCCCTGTACCTCCCACATGACTGTGTAGGAGAGAACAGCACAGATATCTATGGATCATATGATGACAAATTCACCACCAGCCCACGCAGCTGTTGCAGTATTGACAACATGCAGTCTGAGATTGATGAGCTCCAGCTAAGCTGATCCATAGAACTGACATAATGCAGTAGAAGAGAGTTTTGCTTTCCAGCTCACTTACCGTGAAATAACGCCACGCTGTCTTATCTGTACTGGAACAGATCATGTTGAGAAAATCTATGCTTCACAGATAACGCCCTCATAGATAATAAGCGCGGCATTTCCCTGACAGCAATTAGTGCTTCTCTCATGTCATATTGTTGAGCAAAGACTAATCTCACCATTATTGTGTAATTTATACTTTCAGTAAATAAATGCTGATTTGATTTCAAATGGTGAAGTTGCACTGCAGATGCTGAACTGATGCCGAAAGGTCAGATTAGGAATTTAAGTAAAATAACCAAAAAAAAAAGTATGAACTCATATTTTAATTCATGAAAAATCATTCTCATAACTCTAACTTAAAATATATATATATATATATATATATATATATATATATATATATATATATATATATATATTTGCTTGAGAAACAAGGCATGTGTGAGAAAGTGCAACAATCTGACAACACAGGGTGAAAACAGGTTGCTTGTTTATAATAGGTGTAACTTGTTAACAAGATGCTACATATGTAACAAACAATAATACTTAATTCAGGCTATGTCTTTTATAAGATAATTGACGCTACATTTACCTGTATGTAGTGTGATAACAGGGCTAGCAGTTGAGTTTACCATCTTTGAATGATCTATAATAATTAAATAACGGTCTTTTAACGAGGTGTTTTCATTTCCTTTTTCAGTCTGACACATTGACATGACATAAAGCCATACAGCCAGCAGGTAAAAGACTGATCCATTCTTTTAAATCTCCCTAAAAAAAAAAAAGATAAGAAGATCAGATTGTTTCAGGTTCAAAAAGAGGTATTAGAAAAGAAGAGCAGCATCCAGAAATTGATTCATGGTTCATGGAAGGCAGAGAAAGAGGAATGATGGGAAGATGATGAGGCATACCCTTCTGAATAAATGGAAAGTCAAATGAAAGGAGGAAGCTGGAAATGAAGCTCTTAAGAGGACAAGATTGCAGAATAATAAAGGCAAAATATGAGAGAATAATATGAAAGTCACAGAATGGCTTTGGTAACAAATAAATACATATTTCCATTGCTATCTTGGGGATTACAAGGTTTTTCAAAATAAACGAAAAGAAATAGATTATCTTGCTTTCAGAGCAAACACATTTTCCCCTTGATAATGGATATTGGATCTTTCTTTTTGAATTTTGGCCAAAGCTTCATATGATGAAGCAGAGTGTGTCCATCATTTAATTTGTCTGTCTGCGTAGCGGCTGCTGGTTGTTAAGTACAGCTTGTACTGGTCCAGCATGTGTTAGAGGCCTGAAAGTGTTTAGTACATCACCAACACTTTTTCTTCATAGCACTTAGCACTACATAGCAGAACACAGTACTCTGTCGTCTTTAGGGCTGTATCAACTTAGTTAAACGCACTTTGTGCCATACTTTGTTAAACATATGTTCACATCTACTTCCTACTTTTAATTTGCAGACTTAATGACCCAGCTGCTCTGCACATTGAAATGGTGTCGTGTATCTTGATAGCCGGAGGAACAGTGTTCAGTGGAGTGGCTGGTTAAGGCACGGTTACTCTTAAAGTGTTAAAGTTAAGATCTCAAAGTATAGAGTGCATCAAAGTATAGCAATAAAAGATGAAGCTCTAGAAAAAAAAAAAACAGAACTTGAAAGGCACAAACAAAAAGCCTCTTAATCCTGTAGGAGTTAATCCTGTAGGATAAAGACTTTGTCTGCAATTAGGCCTGATTTGTAAGACATCTGCAGACACACTTGGCTGCCCTGCACTCAGCCTATGAGTATCATCCTCATTAATGCTCTGAAACATAAAGTTTAGAATGTCAAAGCAAAGCAAACTTTGTTACAATGGAACATAAACCCCTTTTAGCAGAAAAAGCAAAGAGTTGTTTCTGTCATCATGCTAATGTAAAACATTTAAAGGCTGTTTGTGCATGCACTTGTTTTTTGGTTGCGGCAGTGATGCGGCTGAAATCACTAATGTAGCTAAAGGTGTGTGTGTGTGTGTGTGTGCGTGTGTGTGTGTCTGTGTGTATGTGATTAAAGAGAGTGTTTAATGATTTAGGAAGGCTGCAGAACAGAAGCCAGACATCTCTGATGTGCTGAAGGTTGCTTTTTCAGAGAGGAAATGCACGAGTTGGTAGACCTCTGTTCGCCTTTCAGTCAAACAAACAGCAACTCAGGGTAGCAAAACAACTTTTGGGCAGATGGGCACGTGAAACCACCCTTATTGAAAAATAATATTTGCACAGAAACTCATATACAAACACACACACACACACACACACACACACACACACACACACACACACACACACACACACACACACACACACACACACACACACACACACAGAACCTGTGTGACTACTTGCAATAAGATGAATGCTTCTGACACATCAGTTTGACCCTGGCCTCACCAGGGTTGCCCATGTCGTGGCTCCAATTGTGTGTATGTGTGTGAGTGTGGTGTCAGGGTTAATGTGGCATACAGTGACATTCTGATAAATCTCCAGGTGGCCTGCACACTGCCCTTTTGGAGCCGCTGACTATGTTAATGGAGGGTGCAGACAGAGATACACTTACAGTAGTAATGGATTCTATATTTAAGCTGAAACAGCCTGCAGTCCTCCCTGAGGGACAAAGCAGAGGGTGACTGGCTTTTGCTCATTGGTGATAGTTTTGCAAATTAACAACCTGCGAGACAAGCTGGAAGAAAGCTGGATTTCCTGCTGTAGAAATAGTTAGCTGCTAAATTACATCTTGTATTGTGTTGTTTCAGGATACTGTAGCGTGGCATGCTGCTCTTCTGAGTTGTATGCAAACTTTGATTTCCACATGACAAAAATGCCAGAGCATGCATGTTAATTTTAAGACCTAAGTCTTCAAGACACATTGGTATGACACTGCAGAGTTGTGTTAGTAGCATGTAAATTACATCTGACAAATTGTTACACGGGATTTGTATTTATGACAGTGATGTTTTACTCAGTGTTTTACTCACCAAATCATGCAAAATACAAATTTCTACATAATGTTGCATTAAATGCACTGTAATAGAAAACAGGTGAAACGATAAACTCTCTGCCCAATAGTATCAGCACTGTGCCATGCAGGTACAGTCACCACTGCGTCGAGGGCGAACGGCCTCAGGAAAGAAGTCCATTTGCCACCAGCATAAAATTAGAACTGCAGGCTTTTCCATCTGGTCATTTCTGCAAAACAGATTTCACAAGTCAGCTTGTAGTGGGCTACAGACATCAAAGCTGACACTTTTCCAAATGTCAAATTGATCTCCTGCCCTTCCATTCTCTTTACTGTGGGTCTTAGTGTTCTTTTTTTTCTTTCAGAGAAAAAAGGTTCTATCGTGTGGTAGAATAAAATTGATGCAGTTGTCATTTTGACACCCAGCGACCATGTTGTGTAAGTAGCAGATGTATGTTGGTCTTAAATTAGGTGTGGCCATTGCTGTCTCGAGGCAGCAGAAAGCCATTGCACCATTAACTAACAAAAGCCCGGTCTCAAGTCAGTGGCATAATATCTTTCATATTTAAGGGGCACATTATGCAGAGGCTGTGCCGACACAGGCGGGTTCACAAGATGTGTAATGCTTACACACCAGTGATGCATGGAGCAACAACTCTACTCCATGCTTCCTCTGCATGTCAGAGCTTCTCACACTAGCTCTAAGGATGAGACAAACCACCCAATGATAGGACACATTTTGGTGTTTTTATCCATGAAATACATCTTTCTGTTGTGATCCACAGTTCATGACACTTGCAGTACTGGTGACGGCCAATTTCCCTGTCCATCTCATGCTCCATTTCCCAATCACTCATAAACAATATCCCAAAAATACTTAAACTTCACTTCTGTTGCAACTTATCCCCAACGTGAATCCACCATTTTCCGGCAGAGAACCTCGGAGTTGGAGGTGCTGACTCCTGACCTCTTCACACTCTTCTGTGAACCATCCCATTGCATGCTGAGGGTCACATTCTGATGAACCGAACCTTGTCATCTGCAAAAAGCAAAGATGCATTTCTAACATTTCAAGCTGTTTACAGACACTCTCCTCAGCCTGACTGCATCTCTAGATACAGCCCATGAAAACAAGATCAGAGACAAGGAGCAGCCTTTGAAATGTGTTTAACTTGACAAGGTTATACAAGGACCAGATAGCTCAGAGCACAAGTACACCATACTTCTGCAGTAACCCCTCCCCTCAGGGTTTCTCTGGGCCTTCTCCAAGTCCACAAACCACATGTAGACGGGATGATCAAACTCCCACGAACACCTCAATATCTCTGCAAGGCTAAGGAGCTGGTTGACTGTTCCAAGGTCAGGACAGAATTGTATTGCTCTTCTTGAATCTGATGTTTGACGGTCAGTCAGAGTTTCATTTTCAGCTCTCTCTAATATATTAATCTACGTCTTATTCCACAAACATGTTTATAGAGTAATTTACCCACAAACACGGCACATCAGGCCTGCATGTATTTAACTTTAATGTATATCGATGACCCTCCCCAGCCAATGGAGGACAGAATTGTAGCCAGCAGCATCTGAGCATCCACCAAGGCCAACATGTCAATAATGGAAAGTTTTGTTGACAAGGGTGATATGTCACTGTACAGCCTCAGCTGAGAGAAAGGAGGAGAAAGGGAAGGGAGACAAGAGGAGAGCTGACACCAGGAGAGGCTGTAAGGAGGGAGGTAAATAGAATGTGAGGGAATGAAGAGGGGAGATGAGAGGATAGAAAATAACGCGTGATGGTTGAAAAGGTGAAATGAAAGGCTAGGAAGTGGTTAAAGAATGGTAGAGAGACAGAGGCCAGGAAATTGGGATGTAATGGAGAAGTCAAAGAGGAGAAGAGGGAAAAGTAGATGAAAAAGAGGCCGAAGAGGGGAAATGGATTGAAGGAGAAGTACAGGTGCAGAGGAGAGTGTCTCAGAGGTGACATGGTATATAATGAAACCTGCATCTGAATCCTTGAGGTTTGTTCACAATATGCATCATGTCATGGATCTGATTCTAGTTTGTTGGTTCCTCTCATATTTTGTAGGTTCTGTGTTTTTCTGTTTCCTGTTTTATTTTGGTGCTTTTATTCCCATGCTATGTTATTTGCTTTACACTTCCTGTCTTTGCTGTTTTATGTATTTTGCCTTGTTTAACCCTCTGTTCTTGTTCCATACTCATTGTTTGTATTTTTATACTTCCTCTTGTGTCTTTAGGATTTATGTTCTCTGTGTTCTTTACCTGTCTGCCCCTTTAGTTTTCTCTACACACGTTCCAGCCATTTCTCTAGTGTTCCCAGTGGTCTATGTAAGTTTTCTTGGATTTTGACTTTTGCGTGTCTGTTGGATTTTGCTTTTGCCTTTTGATTTGGATCTGTTGTTTTTGGATTTTTGGATAGCCAGTATACTCTTTACCTGCCTTTGGATTCTGAGCCTGCCTTTTCCTGTTGGATAGTGTAGCCTGCTTTGGACTGACTGACTTTCATGTTTTTGAACCTGGACTGTTTATTGGCTTTTGAATATTACATCTCTGAACTGCTCCCAGTGTCTCTCTGTCACATGTCTTCACTTGGGTCCTCACATTTATGGCTGAAACGCTGACACATTATTAGTTTTCATCGTTCATCTCAATGCAGTAATTCAAAGGGAAGCACACAATTTCTCCAAAGCCATAAAATACATACCAGGTCAAAGTGGAGTCAAAACTTGGGATGCACTTTCCAAAAACTGTTTCTGAACTTCTTACCGGTACTGTTCATAAGGCACAAAAGGAAAGTTGTTAAAACAAAAATTATTCTGTAGTTTTCCAGATTTGGGAGTATTTCTGAAATTCAAAGAAACTAGTGTTCATCAAGCCATAAAGTCCGAAAATGCAAGTCAATGCTTTGCAGCACTGCTTTGTGATTCTTCTTTTATTTGATGCATTGTCTGTTTTAAATTTAAACTGCTTAATAGCGTTGTGAAAAACTGTAATCTCAAAGCCAAACCTGAGATTAGTCAAGCCTCTTGAGTCGAACTGCTAAGTAAATTTACTTTTAATTTTAAAATCTGCAGAGAGCCCATTAATAGTCAGAGTTTTTTACCCTTATCTTTACTATTATCAATGGAGTCACTTAGTTTGGTATAGTTTATTTGTGCATTAACCATATATTTACTATGTTTATGCTAAATCTTATCCAGGCTCCAGGCAACAATGAAAAAGAAATTGAGCAGAAGAGAGAGACAGATGTACTTGCTGCTCGTTATGGAGCTGAATGATACTAGGTGGTAGATGGGCGAGAGGCTTCACTGTTCACAAATGAACACCATTCATTTGCATTACAGCCACTTATTGTAAAGGTAGCAATTTATTCCCTTTGGCACTTTTTTCTTGGTTGAATACGTGAAAGAGAAATGAAAAGAATGAGAGAAATGAAGGAAATGGGGAGCATTATTTTTTAATGATGAATGGAGGTAATTCTGTATAATATCTCCACTAACTTAACAACCGGGTGCCAAATAAAAGGGGAAGCTTAATTAAGCATCTCCAGCATCCCTCTGTCCCTGGCTGTTGCCAGCTCACTGCATGCTCACTGTTTTCTTGTTTCTCCCCCTCTTCATGCCTCCCTCCTGCCTGGACCCCAACAGAACAGATGAAACTGGATGGAGTCATTCATCGATGGAAGAGAGAAATAAAGGGAAGACGGATAATTGAGGTTAAAAATGGCGGCATTTTTATTATGATTAATCGACACAGCTCTACACAGAGTTGCATTTGGAGCGTTTTCAACTAAAATGAAGATGCACAAGAGAACACTCAACATGCCAGATTGTCAGGGATAGATATGTACTCACACAACACTATACGTGCATTCACTCGCACAACATTCACACTGTAAACAATGCAATAGGCAGCAGCCTTTCGCTGTTGTTGATAAACTTCAGAGACACTCTGTATACTGTACAAACTCAACCTACGACTGTGCATTCAACAAGCTCCCTGAATACACTTACTGTGTCTGCATCATACCAGACCTGAGCTATTAATAAGCAAAAATTTTGGGGAAATATGATTTATAAACATAACCGATCATCACTTCATCACAGAGGGGGAGCTTTCTCCCTAGGGGGAGGAGGTAGAAGCAGAGGGGCATGACGGTATCCCCCCCTCTACGAATGCCTCCTGTAGCACGTCTGAGGCTGTTGGGGTGCAGCCGATGGAAGTCCTGGATGTGAGTAGAGTCCAGGATCTGGTGGCGGGGAATCCAACTCCGCTCCTCAGGACCATAACCCTCCCAGCCCACCAGGTACTGTTCTCCGTGGCCACGACGGCGCACATCCAGCAGCTGCTGGACAAACAACAACAACAAAAAACAACAACAACAAAAAAAACCAACAAAAATAACAATAACAGCCGTGATATATATACAATAGCATCAGCATTATAACCATTGTTATAACCATAACCAACAGTTATAACCATAACTGTGTAACCTTGTTCACCTTAATGTGCGTGTGCGCGTTTGTGTGTGAGAGAGATTGTCACTGGACGTGGTTTTAAGTGGGGGGTCGCTACAACACCACGCAAGGTTATCATGTGTTAGCAGAGTGGAAGAACTGGGGGGAGGAGGTGACTAAAAAAATGGAGCAAAGCCTGCAGGCTAGCTCAGGCAGACAACTTGAGCTGCACTGCTGTATACACACATGACATGTCTCATTCTCCTCAATCGTCATCAAACACACCCTCCCAATTTGGTAGTCTATATACGCTGCATTAATTTCCCACCTCTCCATCTGCCTGTCAATGCCGCTGATGCTATGAGTGCGTACTGCTGCCAACACTCTCAGCCCCACCACCATCACCACCCCAGCATCCACCAGTAGGCTCTGGTTAAGGGGGTTCAAGAAGTTAGCTCCCCAATATCTTTATATAGGCCTAAACAAATCTGTGGGGAGTGATAGACTTAGACTTAGATATACTAAATTGATCCCAAATTGGGAAAATTCTCTTGTTTCAGCAGCAGGTTGAAATACACACACACACACACAACACTAAAATATAAATATAAACTGAGAATATAAATATAAACATGGAGTAAAAGTAAACGTGAGCTTTATACAGAGACTGTGTGCAAGTTGCATGTTGTTGAAGTTAACAATTAGCAATGATGTAGATGGATATATACAGTGCAAAAACATGCAAAGTTATTATTGTGCTAGTGGATCATCTGTTAGAGAGGAGTGAGTTATTGCACAGGGTTTAGGCAGGACGGATTTCCTGAAACGGTCCTTGTGACAGCAGAGGTGATTCGAAGCTCAAGTCGTAGGAACACTCCTGATCATGTCTAGGCAAGAATTTATGACTGTATGAGTCATCAAGTGATAGATTAAAAAACAAACAAATCCAGACAAACACATAAATGTGACTCCAAAGGGAACATTCACACAAACGTACAGTGTAACCTATAGTAAGATTACTGGGGAGGTGGTGAGTGTTCATTCTTAAATTGCAGTACCATAGAAGTTGGTGAGCAATCTTATTCTAGTGTCATGCATTGAAAGGAACCTTGCAAATTATGGTTGGTTTGGATCTCCATAATAATCAGTGGTGTTATCTTCTAATCTTCATAGCCTGTATTAACTTTAGACTTATGTATATATTTGCTCAGAAACAAAATAAGCTATCAGCAGTGTTAAAAAACACTTTTTAAAATTTGACTTCAGAAAAAACTATACGCTATAACTATAACTATATGCTTGTGATGCTGCAGGCTTTAAAATTAATCTCCCAGTAACACTCAAACTCATGTTTTTTCTGTTGTTGTTGTTGTTGTATTTGACTTTGCCTTCTTCACAGATTCCTCTCGACACAAACTTTTCCTGTGTCACTGTTGTCTCGTCTGTCTCGTCACACTGTGATGATGATGCCATTCGGACAGGACAGCGGTGCTGCAGGGTGTGCATCTCTTTGCTCTCGTCCCTTAAGCAAATGAAAGGCAATAGTTGCATCACCCTTTCATCTCTCCTCCCACTCTCTGCTCCGCTGGACAGACTTTGATCAGGCCAAATGAACTTACCAGCACATTTTACACAGTTGGCTACATTCTCTCTCTGCAAGAGGTCTTTGTTCTGACTCATGTATAAGCACAATTTTGTTGTTGTAATTACTTCATTTCATGCTGCTCAAGACCTTTTGAAGTGTAAGGCCCGATAGTCTCATGAAGCTTAACACATGAAGGTGGATTTCAGAGTCTGTGATCTTAGAGCACAAAGTTAATGTGAAGTCTTTCAATGGCACAAGTGGAAACAAGGAACTTAGTTTTGGAAAAAGGGTGTGGTGATACACTTTTGATTATTATGTGGCTGTTGGACACACACACACACTCGCTCTCTCTCTCTCTCTCTCTCTCTCTCTCTCTCTCTTCCCTTGTTTCCTTCCTGACTATTCAGACCAATAAAGGCAAAAATGTCTAAAAACAAAACATGTATGAAGACTCTCTAAACATTCTCTTGTTGCATTCTCCTTCAAGTAGATACCAAGGGAATAAGTGAATATCTGGTCATCCACAATGTTTGCCAAAGTTTCATTGTGGTTGTGTCTATTGAACTCTTATGGCTCCAAATAATGTCATTCTTACCGAATGCAGAGCTCCTGAGGCTGCATCATTCCATCAAATAGAGGTGTTATTTTATATTATCGTGAAATTCTTGGAAGATTTGTGATCATTGTAGTTTGAGGGTTTGAAACAAGGTTGTGTGTTGATTTTGGTTTTCATGAGTGAATTGTAAAGCCTGTACTGCATTCTCTCAGAATAATCATGAATTCTTGACACAAATCTATGTCTTATTTGATGTTCACACAACTGAAACAAGTTTCATCCACGTAGTGATTGATTTTTTTGTGTTGTGCAGAAATAAATAGGACTTAATCGGTGTCTGGTTGAAAAAAAGACTAGCAGTGCATCCACATGCCGTTGCAGAATGATTAGCTGTGATGTAAACTGCAGGAGATTTGTTATAAATAAGCTACAGCATTCAAAACCTCTATGGTCCTTTTAACCCTTTGGACAACTGAATCTTAGGTTCTCATGCATTTCATTGTCTTGATGACATAATGTTTCAGGTGCAGCCTCCTTTCCTTCTTATTTGTGCCTTTTAGATAATTTCCTGAACCTCATGCTGTTTACATGATACTGAAGGAACTGCATCTGTCTTTGTTGCCCTGAGTGCTATTGACCTCGGCCTTTCTCTCTCTCCATTTCTATCCATCTACCTCCTCCCTCCACTTTCCACCTGTCCATATCCCCATACTGCTTGCTCACTTCATCTCTATCTATCACTCCAGGCTGCCATAGGGATAAACATTTCATGCAGTGCATGTCCACGGGGCTACATATTTCCCTTACTGGAGGCCTGTCACTGCACTGCTCTAGCTTCAACCCCCCATCGTTCAGCCCTGCAGTTGTCAATCCCTACCGCCACCACCAGCAGACCCGGCAGGGGTCGCCGCTAATAGTTGGCCTCGGCGAGGCAGCAGCTTGCCAGAAGGGAATCAGTGGACAAGCTAACCAGACTACAATATGTTTGACAGCGCAACGTCTTTAGAACAGAGGCTTGAATCAACAAGAGCTGTGGATCTGTTGAATGATTTTTATCTCTGCTCTGCCAGCCTTTCATTGAACCTCTCAGTGTGTGATTTTTTTTTATTCAAAGCTGTTTTAAGTCGTACAGAAATGCAGCTAATTAAAATTTTGTCTCCCAATGTCTGGAAATGGGGCTGTATCTGGTCAATATATGTCAAGCCCAACGGTTCCTATTAATGACAACAGATAACAAAAACTGTTTTCCAGGGAGGCCTGTGTTTGTGGCTCTCCCCTCTTTTGAAATAAACTCTCAATACAAACTTTTAGGATTCAGGCTTAACTCGTCATCATTATCACTGACTGGGTAAATATTCAACTGGTTTCTGCTTTGAGAACTCATAACCTCATCACTTGTTATTGTTTTCTTTTCTTTTTCTTTTTCTTCATTGTTTTCTACACTGAGTCGTGTTGCTCTTTCAACATGCTTATGTGTCTTACTTTTATCTCTACCTGATTTACATGTGAGGTCTAATAGTGAGTCTGATGTTGCCGTTTAATGTTTAACATTGATATTATGTTTAGGCAACTAGTGTATAAAATGTGTAAATCTCCATCTACAATAAAAGTAATTCCAGCCATTCAGTGAAACTTAACATTACATTTTAAAACATACAGTTAAATTACATGAACCTCAGAATTATAGATTTACCTTTTCACCATTGGACTTAAGTGTTTTACTTAGTTATCATGTATAATTTTGAAATGCAGCCAAACCACGGTGTCTAGCGAATGGATGTTAAATGCATATTGCATTCATAAATACACAGTATACATATATATATATATATATATGTATACTGTATATATAAATTTCACTCTAGTCTGCAGGGGGGGCTGCAGCCCTGTAGGCCACTTTCCTTGCTATTGAGTCCGACCGAAAAATAAAGCAGTGAAACTGACCAGTTTTCATTATTAATTTAGAATCATTTAGAATCATATGTGACATCAAGATGGTAGCCATATTACTAAGGTGGAAATGCAATTGAAAACAAAATGACTCCTAACGGGTCCCAACGGCTTCACAGTCAATTTTCAGTCCCTTTAAATGAGACTTGTGGGCATGCTTCTCCAGCTTTTGGTTCGAAGCCACAACAGTGTGTTAAAATGCCTTTTAGAAGGGACTGTGCTCATATGAACTACTTCATAAGTGAGAGGCCCTCCGACAGTGAGAAGTTCTGTATGAATGATTTAATATTCCGCTAAAAAAAGTTGTAAAACCCTTTTTAAATCTGGTCTCATCTCTTAAGCAAAATGCAGTCATTGGAACCATGTTAAGTTTGGTTGGTGAACAATGAGTACAAAAGCAAAAAGCCTGAAAAAGCTTCTTTTTTCTCATTCTAAAACTTGGTATTCTTGTAACCCCTCAGGTTTGACATTTTCTGGATCCTAACACAGGATGGAATCCACTGAAGGCTCTGAAATCAAACACAGGCCTTCTAAAGTTCCCCAGGTTGAACTGAACTAAGTACATGAGAGATACTCTGGATCATAGTCGGAACTTCCCAAAGAAGAATATACTAGAGATCAGAAAAACACTGTTTGTCTTGAATGAAAAATTTAGAGTTTTGCTCTTAAAGTGAAGAAAAGATATTAGTTGATGTCTGTATCTTGTTTGGTTGTGTCAAGATAACCTTCGATCACAGTTAGTGGTTGAATTATTGTTAATTATTTGATAATTAATTAGTGAGCTAAATTATTATTCACAGCTTAAGTGAGAAATGTATTACATTTTATATCATGGAGATGAAAATAATTCACATTTTGCAGCATTTCCAAAGCTCTGGTTGTGTTGTTGAGTATTTGACTAACTGGATTAGCAAACATTCCCATCTGGTTATTTCAAGTTTAAACTGTTTCAATTACATTTTTAGAAAATGTATTAAAATTAAAAAATACAGACATTTTCTTGTTCCAGTGTTATAAAATATTATTTATATTGTACTCTTAGTTTCCCAGGTTGTTGCCACATTTATATCTCCTAGCTATGGCTTAAAACACATTTAAAACTGAAGTTATATTTTGAGCACAATTATTACAGCAGATCTACTGAACATGGAGTCCTACTGATTTCTCATTGTAACCATGACATCTCTTTGTTAAATGACACAGAAATGCTCCCAGATTTCCGGCCTCAGCCATCTGATGAATGGCTGTGATGTTCCAAAACTTTTTTCATCATCACTAAACTTTTTTTTCCCAAACCTTGCAGGAGAACACTGCTGTGGTCTTAAGACAGATGGCTTTGCCTTGAGACTGTATACTGCCTATTAACTATGAACTAATACTCGCAGTCATGAGGTGTTCTCCCCATTTGTAATGCTAGTAACAACAGGTGAGTTTCGGCTGCCAACCTGTGTTCACTTCCTGTAGACTCACTTTAATGATAATAATATGTTTATAAAGAGTTTTCTCACTGTTGCAGTTCTTGATAATATCTTTTAGTTTCGTGTTTTACGATTAGTCGCTTTTAATTGCAAGGCTTTTCTGAGGATTTGTTTTCAAATGTGTTGTATAAATCATGTATAATAATGTGTGTGAAGTCTTATTTTGAATGAATGCTTTTAATTGAGATGTTTGGATGTTTGTTTTTTTTCAGATGTGTGATCTATCAGTAAGACTTCTGTCTTGTTTCTTCTAGTTTAATAATGCATGTAAAGACATCACAACACCATTCCGCAGCACACCATGATGACTGTATTAGAGCATCAATGTGTCATTAGATCAGTCATTCTGTTTCCTCACTGTAAGTGCAGGAGCCTTCCCGAGAAAAGCATGAAAGGAATTAATGACAGCTGTAAATATGAAGCCAATATAGACTACATTCTGCAGTGGATAGGGTGTGAGGGGCTCAGTCAGTGTAACTGGAGTGACTTGAACATTTACATGTCTCATGCAGGCAAAGGTAGCAGCAGGTAGCAGAAATGAGCCGTTGCTCTCTCCCAGCATTACACTTCACAGAGTAGGAAGAGAAATAATTGATTTTTGGCTGTTATCTTGTGAACTGCTTTAAGATGAATGCATACTTATGCGGCTGTATGGGTCCTTAAGTCATCTCGATATGTTATCACAAACAGAGTGAGTGTAAAGGTGCAATATGGATTTCTATTTGATAGAAGAGACGGTGAGACAGGGTTTGGTAAAGCAGAGAAAATTACATCACAAATTGTTGAAGCGAAGAAAGCTTTTGCAACAGAAACGCCTTGTGCTTATCTTTGTCCCTTATAAACGACATGATATGACTTTAATGTTGGATTTGGTGAAGAAGCCCCCCCACCCTCACATAAAAAGCCACATTTCCTCCTCCATGGTGCACAGATTGAATAAAATGTCATTTTACCACAGAGAACAAGTGTTGACACATTAATTCCTTTTCTTTCAGCGGCTGAAATCCAGTTAAAAGAACATTTTAAGCAACAAATTTAACCTGACATTTCTGTCACAAAGAGATGCCTCTTGTGCCCCTAATATTTAAGGCAATTTCGCACTTGGACAGCAATCTATGAGGAGAGACCTTAACTCATCTTCTGTTTTTGTTCAAGTCATTTTAGTGAAACTTTACTTTTGTTTAAAAGGGCTGGAGGAACTTTGAGTCTGCAGATCATATATAGTATGCATCTAAGCTTTATTTGAAAGTTGATCTTACAAACATATAGATTTTTTTCTGGTGGCTCTAAAAGTTGAAACATCAGTCTGAATAATTGAGTTTTGCTCTCCCCTAGAAAGAAAATGAAAGCATTTTAGGCCACTGCAGGAATAAAATCTACTACAGTATGCTAATCTACTAAGCTATGTCTGTATAAACATGGTCTCAAGCCCCCAGGCTACACTGAGAGGCTGACTTTATTTATGTGACATATTTTAGGTGTCACTTCATTGGTTGTGGGGTCTCAGTTTTGTCTCTTCTCTTTTACAATTAGTCAAATGAAGCTTCATATATTCTTTTTAGATAAATGCTAGATGTTAAATTTAAACATTTGTATAATATTGCTTGTAGTATTGACTCTGTTATCCCCCTGCTGTGACATCACCTGCAGCTTTTCTCCCACAGTGCAGAGACATGCAGCTGGGATATTATATAAAGTATTAACTGATATAAAGTATGATTTCACTGATCACTGATGGTGATTTAACAAGAAAAAAAGTAATTTGCTTGCTCAGCTTCTTCAATGTAAGGATTCTCTGTTTTAATTGTGAATTTATTTTATTGATATTTTAAGGTATTTGCACGTCCACATTCCCCTGGTTGGCCATGATATCTATGCTAGTGGACTCAAAATCCACGCCAACTACAAATCTAGCAGGCTCTCTAAATTGTCTGCGACCTGCCAGGTGTTACTGTACATCCCTTTTGTCCAACCAACTTCAAACACGTCTGTATTTTTAGATAAAACACCGACTCCAGTAGGATGAAGGCCCTCAGCAGGTGGAGGCCAGTTATCCACAAAACTATAGCCCTGCTCTCCACAATGACGCCGGCCAGGAGTTGATTGATGTAAACCTATTGTACATCTCATCATTACTCAGAACAAGTAAGGGACCAGGGACAATTAATCAATGCTGACTAATCTTCCTGGCAACCTCAAATGTCCTGACTCTGCTTTCTTCAGTGATCTCTGACTGCTTCAGGTTTACACCATGGACTACAATGTTGCTGATGTTATTCCCTACTTTGAATTATGAATATGTTTATTACTTCAAGTTTTGAAAAAGTTAAAAAAAGTTCTGTAAATTGTCCTCTAATGAATAGTAGTTACTAAATAGAGCAAAGTCTGATCAAACTAAGATAACTTGTGGTTTAAAAGCACAAAACATATAATGGATACAGCCTCTAACCTCTGATCTTCATGTCTGTAACACAGACCATTGATAAATCTTTCAGTTCTGCACATCTTTCACGTTCACCTCTCTATTTAAGACAAACACACACACACATGGTGTGCGCTCACACTCATGTGTGAAGGCATGCTGCAGGGTCTTTTGTTGATGTGACACTTTGCTCATATTCAAATTAGCAAGCTGATCTATAGTCCTTTCTCCGCCACCTCCGTGATCAATGGTGCATTTTGTAAAACCTCTGTGTGGTTATTGGAAATAAGCATTGTAAAGGCCAGGGGAAATGTTTCCCAGCAGCTGGCTGACAATGGCAGCAGGAGCAGGCAGGAAGCAGAAAACAAAAGATATGAGATGAATAATTGCCACTTCATTTTTAATTGCTGTGCTCTAAATGTGTGAGACATTCACCTATGCAGCCCTTTCCAAGTGACATAAATATTTGATTTCCACTCACACTAATGCGCTAATGATAGATTTTCTTACTCTCCAAGTGGTAATTTAAGTCACCAAACACAAAAGTAAGTGAATGTGCTCATCAGCTCTCCAGTCAAGTGTTCATCTGACTCCAAAGAAAATTCAATTTCATAACAGCTATTGCATTTTAAGAAGATGCAGCAACCCTCTGCTTTGGTTGGATATTTTCTGTTTGCAGAGAAAATTGCTCATATGGGTTGCAAATGGCTGCAGAGTGATAGAGACAATTGTGCTGATATCCTGATCGCATTTGCTGTGCCATCTTGTGTGAGGAAATTGGTTGAGTGCTTTTAAATGTAGAGTAAATGACAAACAGAACTCCAGTGTTGTGTTCTGTTCTATTAAAGTGCGTGCTTAATGACGACGGGGATGGAAGGAGATGGAAATAAAGTGCGGCCTCAGTAGCGGAATGTGTGTTCAATCATCCTAACATTAAGAAAGCAGAAAGAATTAGTTATTTCTGTGATTTCTGGTCATTTGTTTGAACATCGCTTATCTCTTCAGTAAGAAACCAGAGCATCATGCTGTGCTTTAAACCCTAAATCTGTGGAGTGTTATGTGACCCCCTGTTGGCATGAATAGCTTGTAGCTTGATCTTTCATGGATGATAGCAGCTGTACAACAGTTGCATTTGATTACAATACCATCACAATTGGACAGGTTGCTAGTTCATCACAGGGCCAACACACAGGCTCCAGGGGCGGATCCAGGGGCGGGGCCAGAGGAGCACTGGCCCCAGCTGAAATCTGATTGGCCCCTGAAGTACCCCTGTCCTGTCACTTGTCTGTCTTTTTTTCTCTGTTGGTTTACAACTTGAATACTTGACTGGGTCAAGTTTCATCCTCTAAAGTGTGGTGTATGCTGAAATATAGTATATAAGTAAGTATATAAGTTTTTGAATTATTTTATATATTACATAATTGGAAAAAAGTGTCTTATGTTTTATATTTATTTATGCATCCGAATTTAAAATTCAATAATTGCTCAACTTTTTTGATGTATACAATGTGCTTGAAAAAGGTCACAATTTCCATAATATATTCAATTATTTGTGTCTTTACTAAAAGCTATGGAGCCAACAGCCAATATGGAGCCAATATTTCACCGACTGGTGAAATATTCTGTGTATACATCTTACTGGATAAGGAAATGTGCATGAATGTTGGACATATAGTTGGCCCCTCTGTAAAAATGTGGCCCCTCTATGACCCCTGATTTAGAAAAAATTCGAGATCTGCCACTGACAGGCTCACACTCACATTCACTCCTACAGACAATTACAGACACGGGGGAGAACAAGCAAAATCCACACAGAAAGGCCTGCGGTCTGGAAAAAGATGCAAATAGATGCAAAATAAATGCACACTTGCTCTCGCCTCTCTTGCACATTTATTCAAGCTCTGCCCTCATCTGTTCACTCATTGGGAGCCAATCTCGAAAACACTGTCAGACATCATTAATATGGGAGTTCATCCAGACCCTTTAATAGCTATCTCTGGCGTAGCAGGGGAGAGCAATGAGAGCAAGTTTCAGGAACTAATTTCAAAATAAAATGTGTTACCCTGTTAGCTCAGATATTGATACCTGTCCACTTCTAATCCTCTCGGCCACAGAGGATGCTCTCAATGGCTTCGAGAGGCAAAGAAGCATCTTGAACTTGAGAAATCCAGTTAAGTTTGTCATAAGTTTATGAAACTTTGGAAGCCATACATAGATTACATTAAAGGTAAGCTTTAATTCCCCACTTCCTGAATGTAACTCCACACATTTGTTAACCTCCTTTACGTACCTTCTTTTCTTTGCAGCCCATCACAACAGGATGACCTTTAAAACATTACAGGTAGGTGGTCTGTGTTCTTAATGTGTCTTTATATGTTTCTTTTTTTCTAACTACTTCTTTTTTATTAGATGTGATGTTCTGCTTGTTAAGAAAACTAACAAACAAACAGGCTCAAGCTCTGGATTCTAACCTTAATACTGTGAGGCAACAGTGTGAATCACTGCTGCAGTGTTCCTCCCACACAGGACAAAAGGTGTTAAACATGAGGACTAATGGATTTCAAAACAGCAGATGAACACACTAATTAATGAATATGTTACTTTAAGGACAAACTTGGGTTGGAGGCCATTATAGAATCCACTTTATATTGTAACAGCTATAAACCCAAGCTGACTCACTGCTGACTTCCATGATTGAACAAGCTATAAACGTTTTATAGCCATCCGTCGAGCCTACAGAGTGTATTTGATACTGTGTGTCCAACCTTTCACTTCATTGTGTTTGAACATTAATACTGAGTTCTGTTAACTGCATGCTATGATCCTGCGATCCTCTGAAATCATGCAACACCTGTCAAAAGAATCCATGTGCTGGAAAACCTTGAATCCCAACACAGTGACTGGAGCCCGAAGTACAATTCTTCACAAGACTGTCTCTAAAGGCTCTCTGCATAAATAAGGGCGTTAACCTGACAGTGTACGCCATGCTTGATCCCTCACACTCTTCCTTTGATCCCTCCATACTTCTCTAATTGTCTGCCTTCCCTCCAGTAATCAGGCTACTAGCCAAATGCTATTTCTAACCCATTTTCTCCTCTTCCCTTCCATCCGCTGGCTTTGAAGGCTCATTGCACATAAGGGAGGTTGAAAAATATTCCATGTCCATCCTGACCTCTGCTTTTTCCTCAACACTTTGCTGGAGATTGTCTCAGGAAATATATAATGCTACATACCTTAGACCAGTGTTTTTCAAAGTGGGAGTCCCGACCCCCTGGGGGGTAGCCACGAGGTGCTAGGGGCGTTATTTATATATTATTTGTGACAATAACATTTAATATATGTCGTCTGAGATGCTATAACTGCATATCGAAATCTATGTGTTCTTTTTCTATGCCAATCTTGCAATAAATGATTTATCAGAAAGTCGCTGTGTCCCTGAAAACTTACAGAAGCGTATTGCATTCACCAAATAATAAAAAAAAAAAATTGACAACTTATCTCGTAATTCAAGAAAAGATCTGGTAATTATGAGATCCGGTTGGCATGCCTTGGACTTCTGAACATGTAGTCTCTGATTTCACTGCCAACATTTAACTCAGGTATTCAACCTTCTTCTTATGCACACCACATTACTGATCATGATCTTGTGATTCTTCACAGCTAAGCAGAAAATATTCAGAGGATTGTGTTTTTAGGCATGGCACTGATGAGCATTTCAGCCACGCACACTCATTTCCTCTACCTGCGACACTCTGTTGGAGTTTTCACACACACAAATTGTACTGGCTGAAGACAAATTAAGATGTTTCTGTTTCTTTCATTACTTCGACTTTTGCAATTGCTTTTCAGGTCACACTCAAACGGATGGTGCTTTGTCAGTCTCTTCCTTGGGAAAACATCTTTGTGTTTAGCTAAAATATGTTGAAGCCACCTTACAAAGAACAGCAATAAACAGCTTCACTGCAGTATTTGATCGAAGTATGATGTCTTGAGTTGTTTTAATCAATGTTCATTTACTCATTCAAAGACCTTCTTTTCCTTCTCTATGTGTTTAGTCTCCTGTTTTTTACTTTATGCTAAGCACTTTGTTACCCAGGTGCTACAGGTCTCAAAATCCTCTTCACACTGGAAAGCCATCAGCAGAAGATCAATGTAACTGCTATGCTGAGCACCTTCCATGTGTCGCATTGAGACTATTTGCATATTGGAGCAGTTAGATTTCCCTCTGGCATGATTATTTGGTAAGCTGTCAGCGCAGTGCTGCCACAAAGAGAGATGCATTAGTCTCATCCAGGTACTGACACCAGCATCGTGAGCCTCTCTCTCTCTCTCTCTCTCTTCCACAAGAGCTGAATCAAAGTACCTCAGGTTAAGGATTAATTTGTCGGTCTGCCTTAATTTGAATATCTGAATAAATGAGTAAACTTGTAGTTCATCTAATGAACTACCTCAGTACGTGCAGAAGAGAAGAGAAACATTTGATACCATGCCATCGATTAACAACTGTGCCATTTCCCCTCCTCCACACCTGATCTCAGTTGAATAACTCATTAGACTTATTGTCAATGAGTCTAGAAAAATCTGACACTGGCTAATAAACTCCTCTAAACCCAACTATGTACACATTTTAGACAAAGGACAGATGGTTTAGGAGAGGAGTGACTGGAGTCATCTATGTCCAACTGGAATGACATCTCTACACAACCACCTCCCAGCACTGCACACACAGT
>CM075193.1:23320616-23423116 GCA_037577475.1 Chaunax sp. Z400
CAGAAGTACAGACGTAACACATCAAGAGACGTGAAAGCAGCATCAATGGAATTTAAGATTATTCCATAGTATATTTATCTTTACTGTAAACAGCTGCTATTACCGGTGCAAAAAATAATCTTTTGATTTATAAAATATTTTTCAGTGTCTGATTGTTCAGTGTGTTCCAGTTAGGGAGGAGTGTTGAGGTTCAGACAGTTCAGAAGAGAGACACAGAGATACTTTGGCAATGCACAATCATTGCATTCATAGAGCATATTAAGTTATGAAATACAACATTCTCCCGATTTAAAAAGGAAGTGGTATAAACCATCTTTCAATCTTACAGGTGAGTGTTTTATAGTATTGGAACTTTCCTTTGTAGATTTTTCAAAACTAGAAATTCACTTCCTCTATCTAGCATACCATTTTCCATGTAGTTTGGCTTTTTGTCCAAATCTCTAATTAGGGGATTTCCAATAAATTGATGATAAATAATTGATAATAAATGTGAGATTTAATATCCAATTTTCAACAAAGACAGAAATTCATTGTACATATTATCAGTGAAGCTGGGTTTTGTTATTTTCTGGTGGTGGACAGGCTCATAATGGAGATGACTGCATTCTGACATTAGAGTGTTTTCCAACATTCAGGTCTCCAACTCAGATAAAACATTAAGACACCGCTGACATTTCAATCAAAAACTATTTGGCCATTGGCATAATCAGTGTCAGAACCGCGCGTCATAAACCATTTCATGCTGTGCAAGCCTCAGTTAAGATTCACAGGGGTGCCGTCTCACCAGGATTCTGATTTTCTCACATGGAGGGTCTGTTCTCAGATGAACCAGCTTTGAAATTGCACACTTTAATGTTGCCTCCAAGTCTATTTTTGATGAAGATCACATGGAATTTAATTTAAATGAGATGAACACTGATTCTTGTTTTGACAAGTGTGACCCCAGCCACATATCTACCAGATAAAGAGGAGTCAACTGTTTCTACTGGAAAGCATGGTGATGAATAATCCATCCAGTTGTGAAAGCTTGACAGAGCTCCATAATTCTGTAAACATCAGCACTGGCTTGAGTCGTAGCTGTCAGGCACATGCAAACACACACAAAACTAAACTACAAATTCTGACACCAAACGTGTGAAAACAGTCATAAGCTCATGCTGTGAGCGTCAGCAAATACTACCCTGCAACTGTCATCCTTACACTTCCTTCCCAGTGGGACTAGTTTAACCCCATTTCTTGTCAGCTTTCTTTTCTCGCATCCAAGGCCTGGGGCAGTGGCCATTGCTGCTGTGTCACCTGGCAGGAGGATATTTTCTAAAACCAAACTTTAATGTAGCACTCCAGGCCCGAGAGCCAGAAACAGATAAATAAAACACCTTAAAAGTAGAAATTTTACAGCGAGAATAAAATAAATAAAATAAAGATTGAACGGGCTTTTTGCCATATTACCAGACACAACAAGCAGCAGATACACAGCAGTTAAATGTCTAAATGTAAGAACAATAAAACAATCTAATGGAACAGACAGGCAGTAAAAAACAAAGTATTAAGATTCAGTTCTGACAATATGTTAAAGATGTGCAGATTCATCATGGCATCCATCATCCTTTGTTGTAGGGTATCATCATGTTGCAGTAATAATAAAATGATAATGTTAATAAAATATGTTGTAATCGTAACGTTTGTTCATTACCAAATGCAGACAAGAGTCAAAGACAGGAGAGGTAAAGTTCAGCAATTTAATAACCAAAAGTATGACTTCTTTACAGGCCAAAAGTGTCCATGAATAAATAACAAAGATCCAAGTCCATAAATGAGCTGAACAAGAATGATAGCAGTGAATCCCCAAAAAAATCAAGGTTTACCACTAATGATCCAAACAAAAGGAAAATCCAACAAAACAGGCAGTCACAAAATTACATAATGTGATGGACGCCAGGAAACACGGGGAACAGAGCCTAGAACAGTCAAGTGACATCAACGCTCTGACAATGAATCACACAGACTAAATACACTGAGTGACGAGACAATGACAAACAGGTGGTACAGGGAGGAGCAGACAGTTAACAGAAGACTGAAACCGAGACAGGGGGAACAAAAGGTCATAACAGAGCACAAGATAAGACAACAGGAAGTAGAAAGCAAAACACTCTGCTGACAAAATAAAACAGGAAATACCAACCAATATACAATACAGTACAATACTGTTCAACAGACTGTGATCCTCACTTTGTGCCAACACCTTGCTGAAGCTCCTGTGCTGTTTCTCTATACCCAAAACCAAGCCTGTTAAGGAATTGTTGCCCAGTTTCATGCAGAAGAACTGGACTCTCTAATGCTCTTAATAGAAATGTCATAATGCCTCCATGCCTGACTCTCTCCCCCTCCCGTTTCGTCTCTCTGCAGTGGCTACACCTGGTAGTGCGGCTGGCTTCTGACACACCTGATCTACAAATCAAGCCTCCACAGTACTTAACCCTGGTCTCATCCTCCACTTAGATCATACTCCAGTGCTAGTATAGCAGTCAGCTCTCCTTCTTGTACTCCTTGAGTAAATTTCTTGGTGTTATCCTGTTCTAACCCGAGTTCTCCTTGTGCCCTAAGCCTCTGGTGTGTCTCCATCCGGCCTTGCCTGCCTTCCTTGCTCATCTCCTTGGAAATCATTCTGGATTAAGTTCAACTGCTGCTCAGACTACTACAGCTTTCTCAGACACATCACCACCTGTCCTCCTCTTCTGAGACCATTTATTGCACCAATAAACCGTTTAAACTTTTATCCGTGTCTGAGACTCATTTCTAGGACCAACCTCTGTACCACTGAAGCCCTCACAGGAAAATAGAAAGAAAATCCCAGCAGGTAGGTTCAATCATTTTGTCAAGAGCTGTCCTAGCAACCCAACGTCTAACAAGAACATCTTCAGTTTTCACTTTCTTTGGGGAAATGGGTAAGATACTGTGTGGATAGAGCTGGTGAACTGGTACGTATGGTAATGGAGATTATAAGCAATTGACGAGTGTCAGCTATTATCTTATCTAGTATTTTCTATTAAGTCCTAATGTTGGAGTCAAATGTCCTCTAGTGTTTATCATTTAATCAATCTCATCCTTTCATTTTAGTGTAGTTTTACTTGACTAAAAGTCTGGGTATTTTTCTTTTATCATAGTCAATGATGACATTTTAGTCTTCTTTTAGTCATCAGATTAACATTTCAGTCAATCCAGTCCAACCAAAACCAACACTTTTGATTTTAAATGAAACTTATTTGGATGTGGCAGTGTTCTCACAAAGTGGTGCTTTATGCAAGCATATTACTGAAGATATTTCAAAGTTTTGTTTTCAAGTATTTATGTCATTCTCTGAAAATAAAAACTCTTGTCTACTGTGAAATATAGATATTTGCCTGTCTTAATCAGCATTGTGCAAACTTGTTTTGCAAACCTATTTATTTATTTATTTGCAAGAGACCTACGTGGCAAGTCTAAATAAACTTGTAATCTAGCTGAAAAAAAAAGAAAACTGCATTTGCCATTCAGCACAGGCTTACCTCACTATATCCCCCAACAATTAGCCAACATCGACTGACACAGGCACACACACATACAATCATACTCTTTTATATAACCAGCTGCTGCACTGAAAACAGTCCATATATATTTACTGTTACTGTTTTATCCAGGAAAATGAAGACAGATGTTGGTAGTTTTAGTTTTTGAACCACATCTGAGTCTTTGTTGTGAACAATATTGCTTGCCGATATAGTTAATTAGTGTTTAATGACGTGTCGTTTCATCACTGGCCCACTTTGATTATATAAAAGCTTATTAATTAAAAACCTATTTAGTCATGATTTTCATTGACAATATTAACACAAACCTAAAGTGAATGAAACTTCCTGCACTGGCATTGAATACTGTAAAAAAGTGTAGCTAAAATACAAACAACAGCGCTCGGAGAGAGCAAACCTCCGCCAAAGCCCAACAGTCCTCGACATAATTCTTAGGGCCTGTGTCCATCAAAGCATTTTAAAGAATTTGTTTAATTGTTTGCAATGGGAGTGCCGTGTATTTACACTACGCTACAAACGCCAGTGGTGTGACGAAGCTCTGAGCGTCTTTCTGAGAGTTGAAAAATGTTCAACTTTGGGTGAAATGCAGCGCTCGTCACTGTCACTATTTACCCAGCCGTCCAATCACAGCGGAGGGGGGGGGGGGAACCTACATAGACCTGCATGTCCGTCCTCTCTCCCTACTTCCTCCAGCCTTCCCTTCATCCAGCTCCAGGGTCAGAGCAAGTCCTCTACCTTGTGCTGCCATTTTTACATTCAGTATTTGTTAATAAAACAAACTATCTGTAAAATTACATACCACCAAGTGGATATTCTGTATCATAGCAACCCAAGCGCCTCAGGTGAAAAACACTGTGCCTCCAAAGCGCTCTCAAATGCTCCCAGCTGGGCGTTTTCAGAAAAGCACCTGGTATTTTCAGCTGGGAAAAAACGCTTTGGTGGACACAGGTCTTTATTCCAGCAGTACCAGTCCCATCTCTCATCGGATCATCACCAAACTTTATTCACCTCTAGGATATGCTAGGGTTCATCTTTGGTGAAAATTTCATGCAAATCCGTGCATGAGTATTTCCATAATCCTCCTAACAATCAAACAAACAAATGAACAAACAGACAGACAAACAAACCGAACCGATCACATAACCTCCTTGGTGGATGTAAAAAATAAACACTGAATTTGAAGAGAAAATGGCTTCATACTGGTGAAATTATCCGTCCATACAGCGAGATCATTTTACTTAATCTTAAAATAAGCTGTTTGTCTATAAATAAGTAGGCTGATAAAACAAAACTAGTAAATAACTTTTAAAACAAGATTTAAGATTGTAATTCTTGTAATTCTTCTTCTTTTGGCATTATGAATCATGAGTTGTCAAACATCTAATAGGGATGTTTAGTAAAACCTATGGATAGTCCACTGTTCCAAAAAGAATGCATATTTGTATAATGTCAGATTTAACTTATTGATTTTGGAATGACACATTTAAGAATTACATATTTGTAAAGTCCATGTCTCAACATAGTTTTCTTCATTCTTCATGTTTCTAGCTCAGAAGTGCTTGAATTGAGCCTTTGTCCTCTAAGAAGAAATTCTGTGTAAATACAGACTTTCCCTGCAGAGATTAAAATAAAATCCAATTATGAAACTCCAACTTTTGGCTTTGAGGCGTTTAGCTGACCTGCCACCTCATGCACATTTGGTTAGTCATCTTGATGAGGTGGCTCATTCACCAGTGTTCAGCCTGAGATGGAGGTAACCAGCATTGCATAGAAAAAGCAAATAGCAAACATGCACTGAGAGCAATAAACTGAAAGCGATGCTTATGTTCTCGCATATTCAGCACCGCTGTGCTGCTTTCATTAAACCCAGTTCATGCATGCAACACTTGCCTATAGCAAAACAGTGCAGACATCACTGATTAGCCTATTTCAGGCAAATAGGACTAATATGAATAATATAATAATGCATAATGGATTCCTATTCTTGTTCACTAGTTGTTTATTTCAAAGTTTCACATTGCTGGTTAAGATGGGGAATGTATACAATATGAACACTGCTGCTCTCTCAGATTTTCTTCCCAATCGTGTTGGCAATAGTCTTGTTGATATGAAAAATTAGAAGCAAAAAAAGTGTGTATTCAACAAAATGCCTCGCTCTGTTGACAGAATCCTTAAGGAAGAAGGTGTCATTTGTGTGGAGGTGTTCCAAATTAATCGTTTTATGACAAAACATGCATACAATCACACAACATGCATACAACATACTCTCAGCCAAAACATTAAAAGCACCGACATGTGAAGGGAATGACGTTCATATCTTTACAATGTTCTGCTGGAAAGCATTTGAGTTGCAGATGTTTCTTTGTCTGCAGGTGTTCAGGTGGGTGGCACACGTCAAAGTACGTCCCTATATGGCAACAACAAAAAAAAGTTGGCTGATTGGTGTAGGCGGTTATGATGGATGATATTTTTGTGTGGTGTGTCTCTTGTGATTTCAGTATGGTTACCATGTGACTGTACTGTACTGTAAAAGCACAGACTTTCAATATATTAGCCAGTCAGCTCCAGCATTAAGAGTAGAAGGTTACATCATCACCCATGTTTGTTTGTTCACAAGATCTCTTGGAAAGTTGCTTACAGATTTAGATGACATTTTGTGTAGGGGCGGATGTTGGCCAAGCGAAGAGTTGATTCAAATTTGAGGCTGAACCAGGAACAGATGTGGATTCTGGATCACTTTTTTCACTTTCTTCAACATTGTGAGGGCCTTTTCATAACGTTTTGCAAATATCATGAAAAATAAATAAATAAATAGATTACTAAAACTAAAAACTAATGACTCAGAGTCATTCATATGGTCTTCATGCATCTTTAAAGGGTTAGAATGTATGTCCAGACCAACTAGAAAGTTTGTCTCCAAGAAGAACACAGATGCTCTCGCTACTGGAAAAACAGATAAGTGAAATTTAATTGAATTCTGTCCATCAGTTTGTGAGGAAATATGAAGAGACCATACCCCCTATCAAACCTGTTACATACTGTATGAATGGACAGACCCTATATGTCCCCTTTGGCAGAGGCATCAAAACAGATCCAGAGTTTTGTCAAACTATGGAGAAATGATTGCATGATTCCAAATGCAAGGAGCAGGTTTCTAAAGTCAAGGAATAATGCTGCAAAACTCAATTTGGGATGAGGCTGAGTAAAGCAACGTCATCATCTCAACATCCCTCTAGTGTGTCATGTATTATGCAAACTTTACCCATTTATTTTATCTGAGGCCTAAATGCAAAGGGAAATTGCTGAAAGAGCCTCTGTACAAAAAAACTATTTTGTGACTGTTGAGGTTTCAGAGAGGCATTTAACCAGGTTTGTGTTCTCTGAGTGCTTTACAGATTTGACTGTGCTTTAAGTAAAGTGCTTTTGGACTGTTGCTAAAGTTAATTTAGTGGAATAAAAATGAAACTATCAGCAAGTGTTTTGCTTGAGCAACACGAGCTGCATTTGGATGCCTTCTGATATTGAAAAAAAAACAGGATTAACATTTTGCAAAGTCATCAAATAAAAAATGCAACAAAAAAAGAAGTGCTGTGAATGTTCAGTTTTCCTCACTCAAATACAATTGTGTGAAAGAAGGCTGAAGTATGTTAGTGTTGCAACATGGTTTAAAATGATTAATCACACAATGTTGTCCCTGAATGTCCCGGTGGCTATTCTTCCTCTATAAAAGGAAGACGTATTAGCAGAGGTGTCAAGGAGCTGCTGGGCTGCTTCTTCACTCTCTGCATCACAGGTGGGATGGATGAAGACAGACATCCATTCTGGACTTCTCTTCATCCACTGGGACAAGGCTTGTGAGAATATCTAATACATCTTTTCAGTGCTGGCACTTATTGGCCTGCAAACAGGAAGCCTGCTGATTCTCCCACAGGTGGTGGATGAAGAATCCTTTCTTTTTTATAGGAGTAGTGGGTTAAATATGCTCATCATGATTGGTTTAGCACAGACAACCACATTTCCATTGCCTGCATCTGTGGATGTAAATATACATTATAGATTTTGATTTATCGCCCCTGTGCTGCTTTACATAATAAGTACATACCTGTCAGTACCTGCTCTTTGCCAACTCAGTACTGTGAAGTGTCTGGTCTGTGAAATTAATCCTGCGTTAATTGTGATCATAATTTTCACATCTCAAAATTAATTAAATTTGATCAAGTGAGATACTGACATTTTGAAATTGGCATGCATATTCAAGTGCATCGAACCGAGCACCCCACCCCACCCCCCTACACGAGTAAAGTGTCTCACCAGTCATAAATGATAAACTGGTCTCATGCCTCCCAATACAAAGCTTTGGCTTCAGGCAAGAACGTTTTGACTACAAAGGAAACCTGCATGCGTAATGGAGCTGCATTTGTTATACTGGATAAAGTGCTTTATATCTGACTGCATGCTGCGGTGGCAGCAGCCTTTATTTAGTGTGACTTTGAAAAAAGGTTATGTACACGTTTGCACATTGTCTACAATTAATTGACTTGTGTATTTTTGATTAGGGCCACACTGCAGCAAAAATAATTAGGGCTAGTATTGAAAATGTAGGATTTCTTTTTTTTTGGCAAATCCTCCCCCAAAAGCCAACAACAGTCTCAGCTGTAGTGCTTCCTGTCTTCATGGGTATTTTTCTGTCTTCATGATCCACCAGAAAGCCTTGGTAGCCTGTTGGCTTTGTCAAAATCATTACTGTACTGTAATTTAGACATAAAAGCTTATTAATATACAAATAGATATGTTCTGAACTATGTTCCTCTAAATTAAGAGTACTTAGCACTAATGATGAGCACACAGCTAATCATACCTAAAGCTCTGAAACATGATTAGACTTTGATTTGAAACTGCTCAGCTCAAAGCTTTTTTTTTTTTAGAACAGCTGTATTTCTTCATATGTGAGGAGTTGGGCTCACCTCAACGCACACCATACACCGTTGTCATCCTTTGGGTAGAGCAATGCATAACAAAGAGAATGTGTGTGTTAAATTTATGAGGCAGGCAGCCTGGCTGTGCCTGCAGGCCTGGTGCAGATGACTGCTGTGCTCTTGTGAGGAATTACTCTGACAGGGCAGCAGAGGGATGTTGAATGGTGCAGTAACGGATGTAGGATGAGAAACAGGGAGGAGGTGCGGTGGAGACGACTCTGGTGACATTAAAAATACCTGATTCATGAGTGACAGATTTGTTGGCTCTGGGGAGGTTAACTAAAACTCTAATCTCAAAATAACTGCAATTACTTTTTTTTTCTGTCATTTTGTAATGAACTAGTGATGGCACCCTGAGCAACCCTCCATAATGGAATGAGCTCATTTTAATCAATTAGTGGGATGTTGTCTGTGCACGCTGCTGTGTAAGCATTTTGTATTCATGCACAACACTTTCTAAACTTTAAACCATTTCTCATGCTGTATGGTGTGAAGTTAATGGCAACCATTTATCAGCCAAAACTAGCATGTTTACAAAACGATGAATAATTCATTACAGACCATAACATAGACTCACCACAGTGCTATAAATTGTCTTGCTCAAAAAGAGTCGTCTGCGTAGCACAAAGCTGTAGAGTAATAATATACTGTTAAAATGCATAGAAATAGTCGATGGTGACCTTTAATGTGGGAAAGTCAAAGTCAAGTTTTAAAATCATGATGTCTAATGTTACATTCTAATGAATACAGAATTTGTAGTGATACATCCTGACAAAAACAAAAACAAAAGTAAACAATTGTGCTTCCATCACAAGAACTAAAAATGATAATAAAGATCACAAGTGTCACATCACTGCCGATTCTGCAGGCATCATGCTTTGCCTTTCCACGATCTGTCAAAGTGTTGAATTAGAGTGTTGACCTTTATTTTGACATCAGCTATGAGAGACGTGACAGGCGAGGCAGGAGAGGAAGAGTGAAGAGAGAGAAATGTGTGTTCAGATGACAAATCTGCACAAAAACAGGTGTGTGTTTTTTACATAACAAACACACACACACACACACACTGAGACACACCACCATCTTTTATGTTGGCTTGATGACAAATGTCAACTGTCACATTAGACAAAGATTGAAAGCATACATATATAGCTTTACAACCTTTTGACTGATGAGTCATGGTTTCTGTCACTGCTTAATACTTAATAGCGATGATCCATTATTTATGTGACTCACCTTTGTGTTCTGTGCTTGTTTCAAAAAAATCTACAGCTGAGTTTGTCATTCTCTCGTTGCCATATGATTAGCAATCTTTTAAACTTTGAATTCATTTGTAAATCGGAGAGATTATATATAGATATAGATCGTCAAAGTCATAAAACCTTTGGGATTAGTCAATTTAACTCATGACATAGATGATCGTTCAGATTGTCACCATTTAGAGGTCAAACTTAATATACAAACACATTTTACAGGTACAGTAAGTCATGAATTAGAATATAATACATATTTTGCTAATACAATATAAGTCAGTATGTTCTGATCTAGTAAATGCATTCAAACATTCAGATTTACAGATAAACATAAACATAAATGAACAACATAAGAAACAACACAATGATAACAATTTCTAATGTAATACAAGCATTTCTTCAAACGCCTGTAATTTATTCTTCATAACAGTAATTCCAGCCATCCTATCATCAAAGCTTAAGGTCTGTGTAATTTATCAGGCACCTTTTTCCACCCTGTTCACTCACCATAGTTAGCATTTAATGGAGGCAGCAATCTTCCAGGTCAAATGGAACGTCAGACTAACTATTCACAAAACATTCAAACAGGTTTAAATGTAATACGAATGATTTTTACTTAACTTAAAATCATGACCAAGTCTGAAAAGCCTAATATGACCCTTAACTCCTGTTTCATCTGTCCCATTAAACCTTTTTTATTAAATACTTAAAAGCCAAAGGGGATTGTTTAAAAAAAAGGTTCCTGTGGGGACATGGATGCCTTTAGAAGACAAAATAATTTCAAGTCAGTTTGGTTTTTAGGAAAAGTTAATTTACACCTTGTTCTAAAACAATGAGAAACTTCTACTACTTTGAACCTCAACCTACAAACAGACGGATGAATGGATGAAAAGCAGAGGCACAGCTGTATGATCCCAGCTCTCTGTTCCTCCTGCTGCTCACTGTACATGTAGGACCAAAGACGGTCCTCCAACAACAGCTGGGAAATGTAGTCCCGACAGCTCACAAAGACTTCAGGTCTGCCTGAGGCTTTCTCACAGTTGTTTATGCCTGATGTCCTAAAGGAAAGCTCCCTGACCGGCAGTCTGTTGCTATACTCTGAGAAACAGCTGTGTTGAATGGTGATGACACTTAAATTGTTGTCCTAAAAAATATGAACCAAAGTACTTTTGTTCTATTCTGTCTGTTTCCCAGTGGCTGCATCTTCCACTCTGGTAATGGAATGATGCAGCTAAGATGGACGGCTTGATTTCATTTTTCAGTTTAATATTTTGTCTGAAACTGTCGCCTGGGTTTTTGTCACCATCAAACCAAAAGCTCTGCAGCTTGAATCTGCTGACACATCTAGCAGTGAATTTATTAAACACTATTATTTATAAAAAAAAATGTATTTATCAAAATCAAAGCATCCAACATAATCAAGATTATAGTCCAAAGTCTTAATTCTATTAAAAAAACAGACAAACACACAAAAACAAACGAAAAAACAAACAACTCCTTTTTTTGGGGCATTCTATAAACACCAGCTCTTGAGCATCTTGTTGAGCAGTCAGCTTCCTCTTTCACCTTCAGTCAGGCATTCAACACTTATGTCCCTCTCAACATGCATCAGCTGGTGTCTGGTTGAATTCTCGCTTCTTGAACCTTGAAAAAATTGTCATCATTGAAAAGCCTAATAAAATCATATCTATTAACTATTTTAAGATCATAATATCAGTATGAAGGCGGTGCACTGGTGCAGTGTGTAGCGCTGTTTCCTCCCTGTTTCCTCAAATCCACCTGAGGACCTGGGACTTTTCTGTGTGGAGTCTCCATGTTCCATGTCTGT
The DNA here is from genome assembly GCA_037577475.1 of Chaunax sp. Z400. Lineage (NCBI taxonomy): Eukaryota > Metazoa > Chordata > Actinopteri > Lophiiformes > Chaunacidae > Chaunax > Chaunax sp. Z400. The sequence goes on from CM075193.1 coordinate 23,332,240, forward strand.
GTGGGTTCTCTCCGGGTTCTCCGGCTTCCTCCCACCACCAAAAACATGCAGTAGAGATGAACTGGTGACTCTAAATTGACCGTAGGTGTGAGTGTGAGAGTGAATGGTTGTTTGTCTTTCTATGTGGTCCTGTGATGAACTGGTGACTTGTCCCGGGTGAACCCTGCCTCCCCTACACAGGATAAGCGGTTACAGAAAATGAATGAATATCAGTACGACAACACATCGCAGCAACCAATACTAAAAAGTTAAATAGGAAAGCAATGAACAAACATCAAACAAAAGCTGATGAAAAGATTCTATTTTAACAGATTGTCTCCATGTAAATTTAATGAAGCATCACATGAGTTTGACTTTTATTCATCAGAATTATTTACTTTTCAGAAAAGGATCAGGATCATGGCTCTGGTCACAGTTCAGGGGATTTATTATGTATAAATATTTCTTTGGAATTTTATCCTTTAATGAAAAAAGTTCATTTTGATGTTTCAGCTCTGTTTGAAGTAGCAAGATAACATTGTATACTATGGCTGATGGTTCAGTGGGGTTGTGATTGGATTTTACTCTTTAGCTTTTGACAAAGATTCTTTTTAATTGATTCTTTTATTCTTCCAGTTGCTATTACAATGCTTCTTTTTTTTAATATTGCTATGAACACATAAATGTCTTTTCACTGTCTGTCCATTTTATTTCTACTGTAAGAAAACTACTTCCAAACATTCATTCTGAAATATAGATTATGTAGTTTAGAGAAGACGGCCGTTCTGCTCCTCCTCAGGTTAAGGAGTTCAGTTTAACAAGGATGTGGTTAATCAGACGTGACCCTCGGAGAGGCTGTGATGTACATGCGTGTGTGTGAGTGTGTGTCTGTGCACACAGGTGAGGTCCTGGCAATGCCTTCCATTGACTCTGTGCCAATGTAGCTGCATGGCTGAGCATTAAATCTACTGAAGGGCTGAGTTTATTTTCTTCGCTTTGAAAGGCCATATTTATCATTTTCAATTATCTCAGATCCATGAAAGCTGACCCCTGCTTTCTGCTGCACTGTCTGGACCTGTGGAAAGGGAAAGAGACTGTGCTCTGTATGTGATTTGTGTGTCTGTGGTTTTTATAGAGTGCGCACACACATAAATGCACTCATCCACGTGGGTGCAAACATGCATTTGTGCCCTTGAATCAGCTTCATCTACTGCCACTTAAGACCTTGTAATCCAAACACACCATCGGTGATACTAACATTATTCGTCTGGTTTTAATAGCACATCACTACCATCATTGATGTTGATCTCTCATTATCTTGTCATGAGATGTGGTGCTGGCCTGGGGGCACACAGCTGATGACACGTCTCTTTGAAATGAGAGTGAATCAGCCTAACCACCCTGCATTAGCCATTGACTGCAATGGACAGAAAATGATGCCATCTGCATGGTGTGACTCCCGCCCACTCGCAGCACTGAACACTATCTCCTTTTTATTTTGATTGTGTGTACTTTTTATTATGGAGTTGATCAGTGTGTGTCTACCTGTGTCTATGTCTGCATGCTTCGTTTGCAGAGGAACTGTTAGTGGGTGTATATAAATACAATTAAGGGCCTGTTTAGCAGAGCAGGACAGAGTACACATTTGGAGAAATGCATCATTTAGAAAGCTGGTAAAATCACCGGGTGAAGAGGGCGGCCATTGGACACGCAGTGCTTATTGTTAAGTTGTTAGCTAATAAACCTGCAGCAGTGCAGTACCTGGGTAATATTATCACTACTAATGAATATGTGCTTGGACACCGAGTGAATCTGCCAATAACACATCATCTAGAAGCTTTTATGTCATAACTTCACATGGGAAATAACGTCCACTGCAGATGTTTGCCTTTCAAACTCCAGGCTTTTTTTTTTCTCACTCTCCTAGTGTGACCCATGCAGTCTCTCCAATAAGGCGAGTCTATTTCTGACCGAAAACAGGAAATATAAATGAAAGCATTTTAAAACAAGACAAAAGAGGAGCCTACCTTTTCTAAAAATGTTCCTATTATTTCGAAAGAATAGTCCAAGTGTGTACATCCCACAAGCCAATGGGAGCCATGGCCAAATACCTCCAGAGGCTGATGATAGTAATGAAACCCTAGCATCAACATGTACAGGTTTGCCCTACAGGCATCAGACACGCAGCTGGAATAGTAAGCTGTCCAGAGGAGTGTCCTATATAGCTAAGATATTGTGCAGAACAGTTAAAAAAAAGGTGACACAGAAGACAACTCAGAAAATGACTTGCAGAAGATATTTTGGTTTCAGACCTGCACTGGTGTCCTCCTGCTGTGCAGCAGCTTCTAAAGGAACCCTGCCTCCTCAGTCTGTCAGAGCACTGCTTTGTGAGGACTGTCTTCCTCATAGTGTCACTATCCCTGCTGGCTGTCACTGTCGGCCCCACCAGACAACCTGAAACCCCTCTCCAGTTAAGCTATTATAGGAGACTGGTTGAGAGGCTGATCACCAGCTATTTTCTCTTCACAGTATTTAGCACCATTCACTGTACATATTCCTCCCTTTGTGGTTGTTTTCCCCTCCAGACAGATGGATTGCGTGGTTGATAATAGTGTGCTGTTTGTGACGGCAGTGCCGTGAACTGTTTGTTAGGGCTACAGTAACCTCCATCTTCTGATAATCTGCCAATTACAAAGTTCTCCTTAGTGTCAGGAGACCCCTCCTCTTCTTTCTCTCTCTCCATGGTAACCTCTTCAGAGGCTGTCAGACTGACTGTGGAGGCAGGATGAACTCAGGAAACACCATTTGACAGTAACTGCAAGTCCCTCCATTATCCAAGGCAAAATCACACAGGGAAATCACAGTTTCCTTTTCCTCAACAAAGTAGCATTTTGAAGGAAATGACTTATACTTATACTACCCGAAGTTAACATATTGTAGCCATTTCACAGTCGGGGTTCTTTAAGGAACATGTAAAAGACCATGATTAAAAGAGAGCCATTCATACATTAGACTGACACAAGCAGGAACGTTAGAACATTAGAGTGTCATCTTTACCCTTTTCCATTGTCTTTAAAATAGCAGAATAACAGAAAATTACCAGGATTAAAGTAGTTTAGAAAATGATCCAAAACCACTATGTAAAGTAAATAGATGTCCTAAATATATGCCACGAATTATTTGATCAATACTCAGTCATGTCCTTTCAATTTCATGTGTCAGTGGTTAACCGCTTAATGCTGTTAGCATCAGCCGTGCTAATTGAATAGCAGGGCTGATATAAATCTGTGACCTGTGAAAATCCAAAATGTGTTTGTGAACTGCACGCAGTTTGTTGTACTACATTATTACAAGTGCTGTTACATTTAAAATTTAGCTTTTAGTTTTTTGTCCAGTTTCTAATTTATTATTTGTAATATATTTAATTATTAAAATATTCAGTTTGGGATCTCTGAGGTCATCAGTGGTACCTTGTGCAGGTTTATTTACCCTGTACTGAGAGAATCTAACCCCAGTAGATCTCTGCACTTTGAAAGGAAATTGTGGAATTAATGCAAACTTGATTAGAAAAAAAGGTTTTATTGACAAAATGCCACAGGTTTGGTGTGGGATTAAAGCCCAAGAGTCAGGGCCATCAATTCAATAACATCTAAAACTAAACTTAAGTCTTTTTTAAATTTATTTTCTTGCTTATAGTCTATCAAAAGTATCTGTAATAACAAAAGAAAAAAAATAACTAACATTTTTAAATTGAATCAGTTCTACACTGTTAAAATAAATAAATAAATAAATCAGTAAAAGGACTGGCAGCAGATTTTCCAGATAGATACCTTCAAATTACAGTAAATACACCATACCACCAAATTACATGTAATAAACCATAACAATATAGAACAGATTTTACAGCCCAAACTAATTTCACTACAGTATATTATTATTATAATATATAATAATAGATATACTATGGCAAAAATCATTAAAGAAAACTACCTTTCAGGTTAATTTAGGGCTTTTAGTAAAAAACAACCATTCACTCACACTAACCCCCATATAAAACCTATGTCCAAAGTTGGATTTGAACCCATTATCTTGTCATAGTAAAGCAACATTGCTAACCACTACACCACTGGTCTATTATGGTAACAACACATACGATCTACCTTCAAATTTAAAAGAAAAATGTTAAATTTTTAGTATGGACATATTTTATACAAAAAAGAAAAATAAATTTAATTTGTGATTACTGGTATTACACTTAAAAAAACAGTTGGTTAATTAATTTACAGACAAATATTACACAGTTTTGTATTACATTAAATATACAGAAAATTACTCTAAAAATTTAGTTATTTCCTGTAAAATTTGGATTTTTTTTTTTACAGCATATATTGTACATTTCCATACCATCATATCTGGCTAGGTCTCATTTAGAACCTCACCTGGCAAGAGAAAGTCAGAAGCCTGACACATTACCACAACATCCCCAGAGACTCTGTCTGGGTAGCGTAACAAATGTTGTCAGGACTCGAAGGTCTCATCTTACCTGCAGTAATATGGGAGGGATGTCAGCTGGCAATCCGGGTCTACAAATCACTATTTAGCCCACAGCTCCAAACTCAAGGTCCCTTCAGTACATTTAAATTATTGCTTGTCACTTTCTGTTCATCCTGGCTGCACTTTCTCCTTTGTGGAGCTCTTAAAAATCTTAAATACATAAATGACAAGACATAACTTGCGTCTTGAGCTTCTCGTCATCTTTGGCATCAGTGCCAAGCACACTGCCAATGCTGTGCATCAGACCTTTGTAAACTAAGGACTGCAGCAAATCTCCTGCTCCCTGCTCTAATTGGTCTCACAACCAATTTTCTGCATTTTGATCACATTTTAAATGAGGAGCTACTAATGAGCTATTATGATAAACACTTAAAAATATCTTCATTGCATGGGCAGTGAATAGGAACGGTAATGCTGACCTGTCAGGAAATCCATCACCATGATATTTTATAGACATAAATGGTCACTTAAGCATGAATCCTACTGATGCTGCAAATTGTCCTCTACCACCTTCATTAGATTACATTTTTGCTTTTTTATTGAAATCTAAAAAAAAATATTGGACAGGTTGCAATGAAATGTGATATTCATGGTGCCAAGAGAATAAATCTATTGTGGCATGTGGACGTTGTCTTTTTGGATGAAGCTGTGACAGGCCCATGTGGTGATAACCTGAAAGTGGTGAATCTGCTCCATTCTTCACTGTGAACAAAGGAAGCATTTCCAGGACCTTTCATGTGACTTCATGTAATGTCACCTGTTTTAGTCTTCTTTTGTATCATTTTCCATTGATTAAATATAAAGGAAATTGTTTTGTTTGATTTAAATACTGTCAAAACATTGTGAATTAGGGTTTCATTCATTCATTAATAATACTGTTATTTAGATAAAATACCAGATATTTCTGGCTGAACTACAGGAAGATCATGCACACAGTTTCATCATAAACTCATCGAATCCATCCTTACCTTCAGTATTACATCCTGGTATAACTCCCTCACCATCAAACAGAAAACAAAACTGTCATGTATAACCAATCAGGCCAGCAATCGGTTCACCTCAAAATCCACTATCTGATCTGTATAGCCGCTCAGTGATCAGCAAAGCCACCCTGTCCTAACAGTCCTTCTCATGTGTCAGTACCATGTGGTTTTTATATGTTTTAATTGTGAATTGAGTGTGTTGAGCCTGTCAAAGAAGAATTTCTGTCACTGATGGGACAGACAATAAAGATTATCTATCTATCATCTATCTATCTAAAGCTGCTTAAGAGTTTTAATCATACAAAACAAAAAAAACAACAAAAAAAACTACTTCCCAGAACAAACCTCAGTATGTTTAGTGACTGTAAACTTAACAAATGAAACCTCTGATGGACTAATGTTATTAATCAGTATAAAAGCCATATGTTGGAAGGACGATGCAGCCGAGTAACATGGTACTGAAATCAACAACAGTATCTGTGGCACCGTCTCAGAGGTTAAAATCCCTGTCTTAGTAACAAAGCTGTGCTGAGAGGGACGCAAGTAACATTTTCCTCATCTTAAAAAATGGTGAGAGGTTTGACAAGACAGGAATGTGAAGTTCATGTCTCTTTTTTATTGGTATGGGATCAGCAGCAAGCCAAAAAAAACAGATCAGAATGACCCAGCTATGTAATTCACCACCTCTCATAAGCCTTTGAGAAAAGGTGTTGTCACATCTGATTGGCTCTCTATCATAAGTCAGGAGTTAGGAGTCTTCACATCTTGTCCAACAGGTGATCTGAGTATCACTCCAATCTACTACAGCCAGGCTAACACTGCAGTGCTGTGTCCCTAATCCAATACTTACGTCAAAAGTGGTATACTGGATGTGTGTATACTTACTTCCATAGTGTGTGAAATTAGTAGTAGTGTGTAGTGTTGTCTCAAATCAGTGCAGTATGACAATAAAAGCTGTTGCACAACCCTTACCTCCAGAAAAGAAGGTATCCTCTCCCATTAACCACCCTGACCCTGTTTCATGCTGAGGAATAGAAACCTCTGAACAAAATCAGATCTCCTCTATTGTCACTATTAAACATGCATTGAAACTAACAGAATATAATTACACCCGCTAAATAAAAAGCAGCTCAGCTGTGAGGACATCATCACCCGTACCTTGGAACTAAGTGAATAATCCATGTCAGTAAAGTCTAAGGTCTTCCCACCACAGTCACGGGAGGGAAATACTCCTCCGGTTAATCATTTCAAAAACACATTTTGCAGACACATCGTCAGAACAGCAGACATCGATTAATCCAGCTCGACAGTCATCTTCAATAACTCCTGCCATTTCCTACGCTCTAAATCGTTCATTGTCATTCCTAATCATCTTTTTTTTTATTCTAGGCTTTCTGACTTGGGTGGATTATCCTCTGGAAATTTGTGAATGCTTGGAATTCGTTGGGAAGTTATCCCGCCCATAACTCAACAAAGATGATGAGCTAAGACAACTGTCAGTACCAAAATAATGACTAAAGAGCAGTCCATTATCATAACCCACTGTTTACCCAGACAATTTAATCCAAGTCTATAACAATAGTCTAGACATTATTCGTATTATTTCAGAGGATAACATCAAATACTTAAATGTATTTTTTGGAGTACAAGGATTATTTTTTTCTTGGACCTTTGTTGAACACCTGAAGAACCAGAAGGTTCCCCTCCATCAAACATCTTTTAGCTTGTATCAACAATGCTTCTAACTTCAGTAGCTTCGTCTCTTCACACCTTGCAGCTTCTCTGTACATCCTGTAACAGACCCCAGAGCAGTAACCCTACTATTGCAGTAGTTAACGTTAACACTTTTCTCCGTACAGCTTGGCACCACGTTCTAAAGGGAGGGGAGATCATTACTCATCTGCTCTCACCTTGAGTTTTCCACCAGTGGCTGGGGATTACAAGTGGTGACCTTATTAGCCACAAGCCCATTGGAGAGCTTCCTTCAGCCAATTGGTTAAGACGTACATTTTCACATGAAATGTTTTACAGTTCCTACCTTCTCCACCATATCAGCAGAACACTAATTGGACTTCATGATGTAATATCTAGACCGTCTCCACTTGCTCCACTGCAGTCGGCCTTGGTGACATCCCATCTCTCCTCACTGTTTTGGTGAATCATCAGCCACACAGCTTTCCACCTCAGTTCTCTCAACTATTCTCCCATCAATATCTTACGCTGCTCTCTTCTCTGTACTGTTATATGAAATACAGCCCAGTGGGTGTATTTCAGCACAACCTTTAAGTGTAATCAAGGGTACACTTTGGCCTGCTGTATCGTGGCTTAAGACATTACATAAGCTATCTCACATCATGTTTTATTCAGTCTTGGTCCAGCATTTGCATTGTAATATCTGATTGGTGGAATAGCAGCTAGTGGGTCTCTGGATGTGTGTGCATTAGTGCCTAGTTATACATTGACATGCAAGATTAGTGACAGGCAAGAGGGTGTATGGAGGTAATTTTTCACTTAATTAAAATCTGAAAGTGCCATTTCCTGCGATATGAAGCCTTAAATCATGACCAATAAAGCTGCTTGTTCACTATAAAGTTTATGCTGCTCTGTATGAAAACATTAGTTTTCATTATGTTCTGTGGTTTCAGCAGTGACAGATATAATGCTGACACAGCATATATAATACTGTACATATATTTCAGAGTTTGTCAAAACAAACTGCAAAGCCATAAAATACTAATGGAAATGTTCACATATTAACTATATTAATTAAACTAAAGCTCCCAGCACTCTCAGGGGAGAATATTATGCCAAAACTCTATTAACAATTCATTATATGCCCTTTAAAACGCAATCATGTGGTTTTTATGTGTATTGAATGTGTGTTTTAAATGTGTTTCATATGTGAATTGAGTGTGTTGAGCCCATCAAAGACAGATTTCTGTCACTGATGGGACAGACAATAAAGATGATCTATTCTATCTATTCTATTATTGGAATGCAAAACTAAAGGTTTTAGCACTTTTATCAATTTAGCATTGATAGAATCCATGAAGAGACATGTATTTCTGTTCGAACCTCAATTTTTAGATTTTGTCATCACAACTACCTCTAAGTCTCCATTGGTTAGCTGTGCTGCTGTCAGCAAATCAATTAAAAGTGCTGGTTGGTGGATCCGATCTATGCTGCATTAAACACTGTCTCATAACACTGCTAATTCACTGTCTGGCAGAAGTGTGTGTGAAAGTATTTTTTATTTAAAAAGCTGCCTCATCCATCTATTCCTGTGCTTCAGCATCATCATGTCTCTCCTTCTTGATGTAAAGTTTGAATAATTCAGCAAACTTTGATATTTCATTTTTAGCCTGCACCAACAGAGTCAGAGCTACTGACATCACTCTCAACATGTCAGAGTGTGGCACAATGATTGAAAACCAACCAGACAGACGTGCCGAGTCCAGTAATGTATTAAGTGTATCTTTTGTAGTTCTCCAGCTACAGTAAGTTAAGGTAAGGAAGTGAAATGTCATTAATAATTCACATAGGAAACTGCCAGATAGAACTGTGAGGCTCAAATGTTTGAAAAATATGTGTGGTCAAAAAGGGTGGCTGCAAAAGCATGTTAGGCATCTCCTCTAACAGAAGGGATGCAAGTGCCCTGCTTGCTCCATTGTTCATGCACCAGTGCGTGTGTGTGTGTGTGTTCACTTAGGATAAAAGTGCCTATAGACCATCCATACTAATACAAATGAGCTGTGCATTAACGAGGGACACTAACCTCACCTTGCTTTCTTCCCACATATGTGAACACACCAATGGTCCCTCAGTGTAATGGGCTGTAGTGAGCAACTCTGATAGTGATGAATGAGAGTATTAACAATGTCTAATTAGCAGCCAGCCACAATAATATGCTGTGTTCATGGGAGTGAAACAAAGATGGTGAGCTCACGAGGGCCAAATGTCGTGCTGTCATTTATGTTTACTTCTGCTTATTTATGTTGTTTATGTTTTACAATATGCTAATGGGGGCAGCATATCTCATTAGGTCTTAATTGGATTACTATAAATGGGTGTGTGGTAGTTCTGAAACATTATGGTTTTCATGGATGTTCATTGCTGTTTACCATCAAGCTTCAAGATGATGCAAAGGTGATACTTTTTCTGTTTTGGTGGGATATGATATGATATGATTTTCTTTAGAAACTGCTTTGGTGCGCCATGGTGACAGAAACTACCCGTATTTGACAGCTCATTCACAACCAGATCAGCAATATCCACAGCAGTTCCCAATTCGAGCCTGGGAACAGTATGGCCTGACATTGAGGCTAACTTGGCCTTTCCCATGATTAAACCAACATGACATTTCTCTTCAATATCCACCACCTTGAGCTATGCCACGGCCTTAAGCTTAGACACCAAGCTTAGTCCAAGACTACGCTGCAAAGGAGGTGATTCGATGTCTGCGTCAAGGCCTTTCAAGTCCTTTCCTGGGCAATGTGACGCTATTTTATCGAGCCTCAAATTTGAGATAGCAACTATGCCTTGGGCTGCTTTCAGAAGGTTAATGGCTGCCGTCATGGATGGTCATGACTTGAGTCCGTCTTCAACGTAAAAGTCCCTGTGTATGAAGAGGTTTGCATCTGGACCAAACTTGTCCTCACCATGTAGAGCTGCCCGCCGGAGTCCATAAATAGCAACTGCTGGAGAGGGACGATTGTTGAATACATGGATATTCCACTACATCCCTAGGAAACCCTAAGAAAGTTTCTGTGGTCCTCCCTGACAACAAAGCTGTGGAACATTTGCTCAGTATCTACTACAATGGTGACCTGTTCACACCTAAATCGCATTAGTACTCCTAACAAGCTGTTGTTTAAGTCTGGTCCTGTCAGAAGCTCATCATTAAACACATTCAGGGCAGTCCGCTAAAGATAGTTTTTAGTTTAGCTTTTTAGAATATGAAAAAAAACATTCATTCAAGTTATTGAGTAGTTCATGTTAAATTAATTAAAATGTCCCAATCTGTAGGTCTATGTAACTGTAAGTTTACCCAAAGGCATCCATGACATCAATTTGCCTGACTACGACCATATCAGTGACACAGCAAACAACATACAGACATTAAAACAACATCAAATTCAAAACAAGGGAGCAGGAATGATAATGACTGAAAGAGAAAGTAAGAGAAAGCAAGAGAGGCTTTGCCTTTCTATGTGTTGATCCTGCGATGAACTGGCGACTTGTTCAGTATGGACCTCGTCTCCTCCCACCCAACGTCAGCAGGTATAGGCTCCAGCACCCCCATGACCCCTGCACAGGATAAGCAGTTACAGAAAATGGATGGATGGATGTTTTCCCAGCAGGGGAATAGAATTTTGGGGAAATGTGAAAATGGAATGTCTATATTTTCTTTAACATTAAAATTTATGCAAACATTATAAATAAAATAGTAGTTTGGTAATACACATTGCTTGTTAAGGTTAGGGAAAGACCACTGTCATCTTTAAATATTGATCACCACAGTAAACTTATGATGAAGGTTAAAAGAGCACCCACTACTTTTTATGCGGAACAAGAAAGATATCAACTGCTATAGCAGAAAAAAGTAGCAACAAAATTGTGGAGTCATTTGCCCCAAAGTGAACCATCCTGTTGAGGAATAAAAAGTTCTTAGAGGGAAACAGCCAACCCACAGAATGAGCTGGTCTTAGACAGCAGTGAAACCCTTTTATACCAGCCAGTCACAAAATTCAAGGAAATGACAAAATGAAATTGAAAGAAAAACCAAATTCTGAATAAAGGTCTTGAAAAAGCTTTTACAGAACCTTAATGACACTGATCATTTCAAGAAAAGGAAAACCCTCAGCATGTATTGTAAAACTGAAAAAAGGGAGAGAAAAAAAGAGAGAAAATGTCCCATTATGAAAAGAAACTGGACAATAATCTTACTCTACCACTCAAAATCCAGAATGATCCATACTTCAGTCACACAACTCACGGGTTTGAAATGTTTATTATTACACCAGCAGAACATATTTGAGTTTGGCGTCTAGGCTCCAACCTCATCACTCCCTGCAGATAAGTTTATATGGATACATTGGGGAGTGTTGAGAAAACTTCTTGAACCCCCTAATTGGAGCCTACAGGTGGATGTTGGGGTGGTGGTGAGACTAGGCAGAGGGAGAGACGGAAAATTGTTGCACCTTAAATAGACCACCAAATTGGGAGGGTGTGTTGATGACGTTTGAGGAGAATGAGGCCTGTCATGTGCATGTATGTTTGCAGCAGTGCAGCTCAAGTTGTGTGCCTGAACTAGCTAACAGGCTTCACTCCATAACTCTCTTCTTGATTGTATGGTGAAATAAATATGGCTAAACTATTGACCTTGGATTATATTCAGAGGCAATGTTTTGAGTCCTGCCTTTATGTTTGCACTAGAGTTACATGGGGGTTTATGGTGGCCAGGACTTTGACAACAGAGATACAAGTTCACATTCTGAGTCAAAGCTGTGGTCAAGTTAAGACAACTAAAGGATGTTTTGTTTAAAGGTAGTGGAAGGTTTGTTAGAGGAAAAAAAACGTTCTGTCTAATGCTTCAAGACACTGAGAGCTGTAAGACCCTGATCTTTCCTTATATCATATCGCCCCTCCCAATCTCCGCCCAGTCTTCACAGATTCTCAAGCTTCATTATTTGCTCAGCCTCATCAGTATCGGGAAGTCATCAGCCACCACCACCATCACGAGTATCAGTATTTATTTTGCTGCTGCTCAGGGCAGATGCCCTTCAATCACAGTCTACCTAAAGACTCTAACAACTTTATGAAATACTAATATCCACATATCTCGTACTTGTAACTTGTTTTATTTATCCTTTCTTTAGCCAGGAAGGTCCCCATTGACATACAGGACATACTCTTCTTCCAGGGAGTCCTTTGTGTGTGTCTGCATGTCTACCTGCGTCTCAGCCTGAGCTGTAGACTCAAGCATCATTTATCACAGTGCGTTTCATAAATGGTCATCCTTCATACACAAGGTGATTCCTCTCTCAAGATCAGTGCTCAGGATTTAGAAGACTACACAAAACTTGTGATCCTGTAAGGTTTTATGTTAGGTCGCTGTGATGAAGAGTATACTGTGTGTGCTTGGAATATTTTTCATTCTTTATTATATAGAAGTACATGAAAGTAGGATAGAGATTAATTACGTAAAATATGCATCCAAGCAGCCTGAGTTAATCTCTGTGAAACCATTTGTGAGCTGTGACGTTAAAGGCCTCCGATGATGCATACATTGGTCATGCTAGCCCACTGCTTGTTCCATCATATAGAGAAGAACAGACATCTCAAGGTTGGGATAAACTGTTATTCCCTCAAATCTAAATGTAAGCTTGGTGAAGGCTGTAGATTCAGTTTTGTGAGTCATTTTTTGTGTATATTTATCTCCTGCCAATGAATAACCACAGTAATTGCAGTGGCACTGGCAGTCTGGGAAAATATTCCAGTCCAAGTGAAGGAATGTTGTGTTATATATATAATACAGTAATATTATATTCAGGTAAGGCACACAGAAGGAAGCCAGTAACATGATGGGCTGGCTGAGGTTAAAATATGTATCATTTCACTGCTCCTACGTGTTGCTTATCACTCCTCTATTAAGTGAAAACTTTCTGAATAGACAGACACTCATTTTCAGTCCGGCCATTTTTTCTATCTCTGTAACAGCTGAAGGACAGTCTTGTTAGAATTTCTGTGACCCTCAGGCGTTTGACAGTATTTCAAAACCCAGTGGATAAACACAAAAAAACACATGTTCAGTTCAAGCCTGCTTGTTGGTTTTTACATATTGCAGATAAGTATTAGTACAACAGCAATGATGAGCAAAGTCATTCTCAATGGGCAAAATGAAGACTGCTGGGCTGGTGCTCATTTGTGCTGCACTTGTGGACAAGACCCAAAAGTAAATTGAGCAGGAAGGACAGATGAGGAGAAAACACTGTTTACTCATAAATCCTTTGGGGTCGCATTAAGGAGCAGAATCTTGCAAGCCAGCCACAGAGAAATCAGCATGCAGGCGCAATATCAGTAATCGCAAAGAGGGAAGTCAAAGAGGCTGCAAGGTAACATCATTTCTTCTAAAACACTAACAAGCTGATGAAACAGACAGGTGCTTAGGCAGGTTGTGATCACTGCAGCAGTTACTTTGTATAAAATAGGAACCTCTTACTCAAGTGTTCCTATATCATATTACATATATATATATATATATATATATATATATACATATATATATATATATATATATATACTTATGCCATATTACTTCAACTCTGATGACAACAAAACTAGACACGGTGCTTGCTGTTATGTGTATGCAAGTCTGTGTTAGCTCGATCTTTGAAACTTCTAATTTTTTATTTATTTATTTATTTTTTACATTTTACCTCCACCAAGAAGTTACTGTGTCCACCAGCATGAGTTTATTTGGTAGGATTACACAAAAAAACCACTTGACTGATTTTCATGAAACCGGTGTATGCAACAGGGAATAACCTATTAAATTTGGAATGTAACCAGATAAATGGGTAGATTAAGGTTTTTCGATCAGTTTTGTAAATTTACACGTTAACTCCTTGACAGATTACGATGACACCGGGTGGAAGGGTCGGGCATGTGCCAAGGAAGACATCCTCAGATTTTGGAGTAGATTCAGATAAATATGGATTGATGGATCCATATTCTTTTTCTTTTTTTTTCTTTCCCACTTCAACACAACCCTCAGGGGAGTTATTTTGATTGCACACGTCTTCTTGGATAATGGTTAGTTTAATTAAAAAGGACTGATGGGCCTTGGCAGCGGTATGTGCTCTACTGATTGGCCTCCTCGGCACTCTACTTTTTTTTTTGTGCTTCTTTTCCAATAATATTTTGAAGTGAGTGCAATTCACATAACAGACTTTTGTAAAAAGTGCAGGAGAGGAACAAAGTCTGCTTGTCCTTGGGAATGTGTGCCAAAGTCTGTAAAACCTTATGGGTGGACACTGGAATTGGGCCATAAACAGACAAAAAATGTTGAGCCAGATGAGAAAGGTGGAGATGTCACACTGTGAAGCTGCTAGTAGTCAACCTCTACAGGCTGCTGATTGTAGAGCTTGCAAAGACAAGCGATGGCAAAAGCAGGCTGGTGGAAGTAGTAACTAAAAGAAGGTCAGGTAGAAGAACCGCATGCTCACTTAATCTCACTGCGCTTAGAGTTCTGGTTTAATTAAGGTTTTTCTTTGGCTCCACTGAGGACCTCATGTCTTTCTTATCAGTAGTGTACAATGGCTGCAAAGGCTTTTGTGGTTGAATTGAACCCTGTCTCTAAAATTAATGCCACTGCATTGAAAAACATAACACAACAAGTAAATCAAGTGAACCATCGGGTAACTATGAGTATAACAAAACTAGTCAATAAAGATGAACATGCATTTTACATTAGAGCAAGGATGTAATGAATACATTTTTTATTCCATTTATCTCTAAAACATGCAGAAGTATCTTCACCCATAACATACATCTACATCAATAAACAATGTATCTAGTCCCATTACATTGAGAGCAAACCTTGATTGGCCTCTACACTCTTCCTTGATGGAGAATTCTTTCTCTGCATTTGACCCATCCCTGAGGAGCAGTGGGCTGCCTTTACGGCGCCCGGGGAGCAAAATGGGGTTCAGTATCTTGCTCAAGGATACTTCGACTTGTAGACCTGCAGGGGCTGGGGATTGAACTACCGCTCTACCTCCTGAGCCACAGCCACCCCAATAATAATGCTAATATGTGGCATGTTGTGACTTGCGTATTGTTGAGCCACACCACCTACTGTTGCTGCTGTGTTTGCTGTCAGGAAACCTGCAGCTAATATAATGTGTACCAGACATCGATGGACTACCAAGGCCACAGCAGTAAGCAGTGCTAGCAGTTTGTTTATTGTTAGCTGCCTCTTAGCCTTGACAATTGTACTGAGTATAGTCTGTACTTTCAGAGTTCACCAAACACATTCTGACATTATTTGAAACACTTGAATGTTAAAACAAATGTGTGCTGTCTGTGAAGCAAATTCACCTTTTCTCCTCCCTTTCTCACATTTCACTTAACTGGATTTCCTACATATTTCCATCTTTGGTCCTTAGGCAATTTGTCAGCGTGAAGGTTTTCAACAGTATCATTGTGCTGTACGAAAGCAGCTTGGGCTCAGTGCTCATAGAGGAGGATTGATACCCGTGTGAGTCATTTTCTATTTACTGTCAGGTTGTGGTGCTCAGAAGTCTTGGGAGTTAATGCTGATGTCTAGTATGCGAACATTGACAGGCAGTGGAGAGTCAGGATGGAAGAAGAAGAGGAAAAAATGGGAGTCAAGAAAGTGGTGGGAGGAAAACCGAATAGATAATATTTCAAGAACAAAGAAAAGAAGAACTTTAGTTGAAGGAGAACAGGGAAAATATCAGCACCAGATGGCACAGAGAATACAGAGGTCAGGTGCAACAAACACCATGTCCCAAATCAGGGGCTGTATCCCCCAAAGTCCACCTTTATTAACTAGATATGTGTAAAAAACTGATGTGTGTGTGTGTAATGGGTGAGAAAGGAAGGACAAAGATCAGGCCCTGGTAGCTGGCTGCAATATAAGACATAAATATTACAGGCCTCTTTCATTGAAGATATTTTGAGATGTTATATTGCAGCAAGTGAAGGCATAATTAAATAGTGTGGACGCTTTGCAGCCACACTATAGTTATCCTGTTCTTTATTTTTCTTTTTTTTTTCTTCTTCTTCTTCTTCTTCTTCTCCTCCCTATGTTTTTTGGCTCTCAACTACTTCCGTAGACTTCAACGTACAAACTTCATTCACATGTCAAAATATTCAGCTCAATTAACATGATGGGATCTATTCAGACTTTTCATATCTTTCATCATTTCCAAGATTTTCCTAATTTTCTGAGAAAAATTCCCCATTCATTCCTATGGGAAAAGTTCCTCAAAACTTCAAAAACTTCATACTTTTTAAAGATTCACTTATCCTTCATACTTTCAGCTACAAACACCATTCAAGGTTTCAGGCATTCAGACAAGTTTCAATTTTTCAAAAATCATTCAACTAATTCTGTATCATTCATAGTTTTCCTAAAATACATCCCGAAACACCGAATCTTAGAGTGAAAGCTGGGATCTGCTAGAGTGAAGAGAGGACAGAAAATAAAACAAAAATGGACTAACAAAATCGGCCACAATTTTGAGTCTACAGCCATAAAACTTACAGAAAACATAGGAAAACTTGTGGTGCTTCGATTAAATGTACCTACATAAGTCCATTGCTCTTAATAACTTGCCCATTGAAATCTAATAAAAATGAGTCATACACGGTTAATAAAGTTGTGGTGGAACACTGAGACTTTCAAAACAGCCCCGCTGAGTAGATATTTTTTATAAGAACCAGGTGTTTGAAATAAATCTTGAAATATAGTATAAATAAAACAGCGTTTTAGTCCCGTTGAAGTCCCCGAGAAGGACTACAGAGTCCCCAGTAGGGGCCCCCTGCAACACCCCATCCAAGGACTCCCAAGAAGGCTGGATACTCCGAACTGCCGTTCGGTGCATAAGCACAAATGACAGTCAGAGAAGCAACCCTCTCGTTCACTGGGGAAAACCCCAACGTACAGGCACCAAGCCGGGGGCCTACGAGTAGACCCACACCTGCTTGACGCCTCTCACCATGGGCAACTCCAGCTTGGAATAGAGTCAAACCCCTCTCAAGGAGCTTCGTTCCAGAACCCATGTGTTGAGGTGAGCCTGACTATATCTAGCCGGTATCTCTCAACCTCACGCACCAGCTCGGGTTCTTTCCCCGCCAGAGAGGTGACATTCCATGTCCCCAAAGCCAGTTTTGGCAGCCAGGGATCGGTCTGGCAAGGCCTCCACATTGCACCAGACCCCTATGATTCCTCCTGCGGGTGGTGGGCCCACTGGAGGACCGACCCATTTGGCTCTTTCGGGCTGTGCCCGGTCGGGCCCCATGGGTGAAGGCCCGACCATCCTGCGCTCGCCGACGAGCCCTTCCACCAGGCCTGGCTCCAGGGTGGGGACCCGGTATCCTCGATCCGGGCGAGGTAATCTGGATCCTGTTCTTATTCTTCATAGGTGTACAATGAACTGCTCTTAGTCTGGCCTGTCACCTAGGACCAATTTGCCGTGGGAGACCCTATCAGGGGCAAATTGCCCCCGGACAACACAGCTCCTAGGATCATTTGGGCACTCAAACCCCTCCACCACGACAAGATGGTGAATCATGGAGGAGATGTAAGAACATTATTATTTTTAAATTCATTACAGAACACCCCTCAACTCAATGACCCAGAAAGAGAACTTTCTGATCAGTACTTAACCCAAGCAGAGATCAGTTCATGTATAGGTTCTCTGAAGGAGAACAAATCCCCTGCGACAGATGGTTTGTCATCAGAATTTTATAAAGTATTTGCCAGCAGATGACGCCCTTTCTATTGCAAGTGTTTAATGATATCTTATCAACTGGTGCTTTATCCCACAGAGGAAAACAAAACACTGGAGCAGACACGCTATTAGCTTTCACTGGCGGATATGGCAAACGCGGCCGCCATCTTACGTACGGAAACATGTGGTTGCCTTTACATAAACATTGACAAAGCCTGTATTCGACCCTAAATTTGGTATGTATTTGAAGAATAACTCGATCGATAACTGAAAATCTGTATCAAATAGTAAAAAAAATCTATTTCTGCATATTTACATGAGAATGTTTACTAATAAATAGGTGATATGGCACTAATATTGTGTTATGGGTTGGCAGAAACCTATCAATATTGCTGTGTAGGGCCTATATATATACAGTATATATATACAGTATATATATATATATATATATATATATATATATATATATATATATATACTGTATATATATATATATATATATATATATATATATATATACACACACACCCACACTCATGTATAAATACCTGTCTCACTTTAGTGCAGGCGGGTGCTTCGTTATTCAGCTCCTCATGACTAGATAACGCTGCACCCCTATTCTGCAGAATAGTCTTGTACTCTGTCCTCTGAATAAATCTTCTGAACTGAGGCCGAACTGCTTCATCTTATCTGTTGAAAGGTTTTTCCACCACAATTCTGGAGGCTCGTCCGGCATAGTATTTTATTATTTTTTGATTTATCCTTTTATTAGCCAGGAAGGTCCCTTTGAGATACAGGATCTGTTCTTCCAGGGAGTCTTGTTGTGTTACACTGCTGATTTTAAATGCAGTTTTGTTCAGCACATGTCTTTCCAGCTCTCAGTTCCTGAGGTGTATGATTTTTCTTCCTAAGTGTATAAAAATGCACTTCATCCGTCAGACATTAATAGAAATAAGTAATACCTCTTTCCTTCTAAACTTAAAAAATCTTTTTCCTTATTTAGCTATTCACTTTACCCGTGTAAAATTGATGGAAGAATTTACAGTCTTTACCACCACTACAACCTTTACTACTAGCACTACTTTTACTATTTCTACCGCTACTACTTTGAATGGTTTAGGGCCAAAACACATTTCTGATTTGTTGTTCCGTTATGAAGCATCCAAACCCTCAGGTCATCTGGGACAGGTCTGCTTTCTGTCCCAAGTCAAACCAAACATGGTGAAGCAGCATTCAGTTTTTATGCCCCACATTATCTGGAACAAACGCCCAGAGAACTGCAGGTCTGCTACAACTCTCAGTTCTTTTGAATCAAGGCCTATAACCTTTCTGTTCACCACTGCATTTGATTTAACAAATTAATTAGTCAGTTCTTACACTGAGTAAGTTTTACTCTTGTATTTCTTATCTGTCATTTTCTTTTGAAATGTTCTTAATCACTAAGTGCTTTTTATGTTGTTTTATGATGTTTTAATGCTTTTTTCTAAATCGTATTTTGTAAAGCACTTTGAATTATTAAGCTGCTAAACGCAGATAGTACTCATTTTCAATGACTGTTATTTTAGAGTAAACATGTTTTCTTTTTATCAAGTATTAATTGTATTCACTTATTTATAGGATATGTGTTTTTATTTATTGTTTTTATTTATTGCTTTCTTTTTATGTATAGTAACTTGTCCCTCCTGTCCCATGCCTTGAATATGTTTCCTCTGACATTTTAACTCTGTCTGTCTGTTAAAGTTGAATGTATGGACTGGGAAGCTACAAATGAATTGTCCGTTTGGGATAAATAAAGTTGTCTGAATCTTAATCTGAATCTGAATTGTCTTGTTGAAATGTGCTATACAAATAAACTTGCCTTGCCTTACTGTTGCTTGGATTTCATCAGTTGGCTTCTTCATGTATTATAGTTCAGCTTCAATTGAGTCAGTTTTACAATTGTGCATTCAGGGTCTTCAGCAGTCAATTGCAATGAAATTGAAATTTTGATTTTCAGCCAATTCCTTTCGCCTTTCTGCTATATTTTGAAACTCAGTTCAGCGGACAGCATCAACACGCATTTTCTCCAGGAAATGCATTTTTCTAGTTGCATTTCATGTGTATGTGCCAATTCCAGGACCTTCCTATTGCTAAAACAAACAAATAAAATATGGTGAGCCTTTGGCAGCATTGTCATGTTGAAAGTGTAATGTGTATAATTACTCCCTCGTTGTTCTCTGTGCGTGGCGCTCCGGGAATATGGGGTATCGGGCCCGTTGTTATGGGCCATTCGGTCCCTGTATGACTGGAGCGAGAGTTTGGTTCGCATTGCCAGCAATAAGTCAGACCACAAAATTATATCTGCAAAAATAAAATAAAATAAAAAATAAATATAATAATAATAATAATAAATAAAAAGCAATACGAGATGGAAAGCTGTTTGTTTTTCTATTTTCTTGTCTTTGTTCTCAATGTCAACCCATTTCCCATCCTCACAGATTCCCTGTTTGCACCTCTTTCAAACATCTCTTGTACTTTCACTTTAGCCTTTCAGACTCAGGCTGCCCTTAATATTCTCTTGGGCCCATCTGTCTTTAATCAACACCTTCACGCCTCTCTAAAACATGGTGCTTTGAACAGGCCCTTGGTTACCTCTAGCATGAGAGAATGCATGCTTAAGAGTGAGTTTAGATAATGACCATGCTCAGTTCTTCTCTCTTCAGAGCTGCTAAAACAGTGTCTTACAAAGCAAACATGCCGCAACCCATTTATGACTTTCTCTGCTATCCTTGGTTCCCAAAAGGTCTTTTAATGTACTGTAGGTAAACAGCTTGTAAACAGTAAAACGAATCTGCGATTTAGTAGTTGAACAAAATATGAGCTTTTATTCATTCAAAGACAGAAAATATCGGAAACTGTTTTATTACAATACAACTAAGCACTTCCATGGTCAAAATAAAATTACATTGTGTGGAAGTCAGGGGAAAACATGCACGTTTGTATTGGTTTATTTAACCAAGCGGGTTTTCTCAGAAGTCTGTTGTTGTAAAAAGGATGAGCATTTTTTCCTCAGTCATTTAACAAACGTGTTATCTTTTCACAGTGAAAACCTGTCACAACAATCAAGACACATACATGTTTTTTTCCCTAACAGAAGTATCAGCTGGATTAAATATCATAGTAGTTTAGATATGTCGCCGTGAAAATGCAGCATTGAAGAAATAAATGCACACAGTATATAGTCATTAATTAATATATACTATTAATATTCGCAAAAGATACAAAGCATAAGCAATAGGCAATACCAACATTTTCTAATGCCAAGTTGTCAGATACTGGCATTATTCATTCTCTCACGACTCATCCAGACACACCAGATACTCGTTAGCTTCTATGTGTGATACATAAAGCCATACGTTTAACGTCTGTGGGCGAAGCCTTCCTACCAAAAAGCCTGTGGTTATTGTCAAACAGCACTTTAAGCGATGTAAGAATAAAAAGAAAATGTTTTCAGATCCACTTCTACATGTATGATGCTTTGACTAAATATGTTTGTATCTGTACCAAAATGTGTCAGTTCCCTTTGGGGCATGGTCCAACTTTTCACTTAATATTTACCATTATTTACCATCAAAGCCAAAGATACAGCATATAATGAATATTTGCTTCCTGTTAACTGACTTCACAAGAATGGTTTCACGTTAAAAAAAAAAGCGAAATTCAGTGACTGTCAGTGTATAAAACAGGTATATAAACATGTTTCTAAAGAGTTTGTGTCCCAGTGTTTCCTGTTTCCTTGCTTACTGAAGTCAATTTAGTGACTAAAACAAACTAGGGGTTTATCCTTTAATCACTCAAGGATAAAGATGAGAGAAAGAATGCAGTCATGTTTCTTAAGAGAAAACTCATGTTTCCATGTGTGAGCATGCGTGTGACAGGCTCAGTGAAGCTTTCTGACATAGGAGGTGTCAACAGATGGCAAGTTAAAGGTCATATACAGTATGTGCCAAGTCAAGCATAGGTGCTTCTCCTCCTGGATCTTTGGATGAAGTTTTAGCAGCTAAAATTCAGTTTCGTCTTATCTTTTGTGAATGTGTCAGGCTAAGAAAGGACAGCACCACACCTGCAGGGATTTAAAAGGTTCCTGTCATGGTGACTGTGAGTAAACAATAAATCCAAGCACATATTTCACAAGAGTTGAATAATCTCTTGGGATCTGTGCTCTCATATGCCTGGCATGTTTGTAAGTGTGTGTGTGCATGTGAGTGTGTTTGTATATTGCATCATCCATTAGTCAAGAGGAGAGTGTTTAGCTTTTCAGTATTGATAAACCTTGTTCACTACATTAAGAACCTCTCGTAGAGATATCAAGCTCATTTGTGAATAAAAACGAGTGAAAACATTCCAGACTAAATTCACTGCAGGAGGATGGTGGTAGAAATCTGCCTTTTCATGCAAAGGCTTCCTGCTACTCAAGCACCAAACACAACAGTCTGAAATAAATTGACCTCATTAGGTTTTGAAAGATTTCTGCTCAGCCTTCCTCATTGATTCCTTACAAATCTATGCATCAGGGGAGTCATTTTCCAAAATCCGTTCTGTCACAACAGCAACATTTTTCAACTCAACAGCCTCTTGTGTTCCATCAGCTTTACTAGATCACATTCATCAAATCCAATATACTGTATTAGGATTTCAGATATCCTCTGAATTGTTTTTCTATCAGGCCAGTTTTGGATTTGAACTGTCACAGTGGCTGGAAATTGAGCCCACTCCTGAATTGAATAATATGAGCCTTGTGAATCACCATAGTCTGTCCCACAGTCCCTGTCACACTCATTCTTCATTTCTTAGGAGGAGAGCCATGTTTTTTTTTCTGGCACATCCTCGGGTTTGCTAATGGTTGGTGGGAGTCCCAGCCATGGATTTATTATGAGAGCTAAATACTATTTGGTCCACAATATATATATATATATATATATATATATATATATATATATATATATATATATATATATATATAGACTGTGTACTAGCAGGTGTCAGGAGTAAAATCAGTTTTTTTTAAAGACTTGCGTGAACATATCTGACATACGTAAATATAATTTACAGTATATAAACACATATCAGCCATTAGAATATAAACTGCAACCCAGCCATCTCATTTAGCAATTTTTGCTGCTTGCATTGCATGAAGTGTCACAGGTTTACATGTACGCATGTACTGTGCACCTAACTAAGTGTATTTAGAAACCGTGGTCTGGTTTCTGCAATTGTTTGGAATATCGAGTGAATGAGAAACCTGTAATGAAGCTGTAGTGGGAGGTCAGTCAGGAAGACTTTGCACACTTGGGCTTTGCATTATTACTCATACTTTTCTGTTATTCTCTCATGCATGCTCAATCTTATTTTCCTGCTATCACGGCCGGGCCGACAATTGAGTTATCAGCAGTTCTCATCAGCTGATCACAACTATCCAGTAGCACAGCCTTCATTGTCAGACTTTCGTCTTGCTGCTGTCTTTTTACAAATGACTCTCTGTTCCCCTATTTTATTAATGTTGCTGTTTTCTTGTGTCTGGACTCCAAGACTTGATGCTGCTCAGGACAGATGCCCTTCGATCTCAATCTCTCTGAAGAGTCTAAGCGCCAAAGACTTTCTGACATACTATTTATCACGTATCATTTTATGTAATAAACCATCATATTTACTTCAACCACTAGACTCTCCTGATTGAATCTGAGTTAGAGATGCTTGCTAGATTCTTCTGGAAATAGGTGGTTTCTTCAGTGTAACCAGCTTCTAATTGGGATGTTACATGTGATATTTGTAAAATTCAGACACATTGGCAGGAAGGAAAAGTCATTACTGTTCTCACTTCAGGTCTGACAACAGCTTTTCCTACTACAATTGAAATAGGTAATTTTACAAGTCTGGTTGAGGGTAGGTTACTGATTACTTACTTACACTGCTGGCTACAGGTGTAAGCGGATAACCAGGTTACTAATCCTTCCAGTGGCGCTGCGACCCAGACTCACTCTGATGCCTTTTAGGCTTTTTTAATGTTTTTTGTTGTCATATTTCCACTGGTCTGTGTTGTGTGACTGCAACAAGTGTATATTGGATTTAACGTCATGGCAAACCTTGTCACAGGGACTACGTCTGGTATATTCATTATTTGGGAACTGTTCTCAATATGCCAAACAATTCCTCATGTGGAAACAGAGCTGATGCTGCGTTACACAAGAGACGCACTTGTGCACGGCAACACCAAGGTATGTTGTGAGTACATCATAAATACATCGGTATAGCTACAGACAACAGTACTTTATAAAGTAATGTTAGAGCATCCAGAGTTCTTTAACTCTTTTGGTATATTAAAAAATAAATAACCACCATCCTTCATTGTTGAAGGAGTAATGAGAGGATTCAATACTTTAAGCTCAAGTTTACCCTTCATTCTCTGATTGGACGATGTTTACTGAGACTTGGCTCCATCAGGATATACCAGACTCAAGGGTTTCTCCCTGATACAGGCGGACAGAACTGAATTGACAGGGAAGAGCCAAGGGCAGGGGCGGATCCAGGGGCGGGGCCAGAGCGGCACTGGCCCCAGCTGAAATCTGATTGGCTCCTGAAGTGCCCCTGTTCTGTCACTTGTCTGTCTTTTTTTTTCTGGTTGTTTACAACTTGAATATTTGACTGTGTCAAGTTTTTCTTCTCTAAACTGTGGTGTATGCTGTAATATAGTATATAATGATTTTCTTTAATGTAAGAAATTTAAAAAAAAATTTCTTATGTATCACATAATTGGAAAAAAAAGTGTTTTATGTTTTATATTTATTTATGCACCCTAGTTTAAAATTCAATAATTGCTAAACTTTTTTGATTGACACAATGTGCTTGAAAAAGGCACAATTTGCATAATATATTCAATTATGTGTGTCTTTACTAAAAGCTATGGAGCCAACAGCAAACAATGAATGACTGGTGAAATATTCTGTGTATACATCTTACTGAATAAGGAAATGTGCAATATGTTGGACATATAGTTGGCCCCTCTGTAAAAAATGTATCCCCTCTATGGCCCCTGATTTAGAAAAATTATAGATCCACCATTCGCCAAGGGGGCGGAGTCTGTCTGTCTGTGAGTGACATTTGGTGTAGGCACTACACCATGAGGGACACTGTATGCACAGCTGATTTAGAACTACTGTTTGTGTCACAGTTCGGGAATATTATAATCTGTGCAGTGTATTTTCTTCCCAGTGGAAACACAGCGAGCTGCGACTCGAATAGCAGATTGTTTTCACCAGCAACTGCAACGTACACCCGGAGCCGCTATTTTAATTTTAGGAGATTTTAACCACTGTTAATTGGAACTATCCCTCCCTGGATATGAACAATCTGTTACATGTGGCACAAGGGAGAACAAAGTCAGAGATGCGTACACTGCAAAACTAATCTGTCAAATTCTGACCATAATACTGTCCAGCTAATTCCAATTTAAAAAAAGAAAGCCACAAACCAAGACCATGACTGCATGGGATAGAGACAGCATGGAGATGCTCAAAGGATCCATCATCTGCACAGACTGGGACATATTTCATAACCAGGACATTGATGTGGCCACTGAAACAATAACAGACTACATACAATTTTGTGTAGACGGTGTGGTTACAAAAAAGGACATTAAAGTGTACCCAAAAATAAGCCTGACATAACTAGTGTTATTAATACTGGCATTATTCATTCTCTCACTCTAACACTATAACTAGTGTTAGAGTGTAAAGGACTGTATCAACAGGAAAAAATAGCTTTTAAAAGGAATGAAAGAGCAGGTGTTAAAGAAGTGCAAAAAGAACTCAACCAGATGCTGAGAGAAGCCAGGAAGCATCACAAGGACCTCATAGAGCAGAGTCTCATGTCAATGGACTCCAAAAAGCTGTGGCACTCTATGAAGGTGATAACGAACATGAACATCATCACTGATGATGATCTGGAAAAAGCAAATGAGCTGAATGATTTTTTGTTTGAAAAAATAGGATTTTTCTGAGGAATGTAATAATGCACTGGGAACCATTTCAACTGATCCATGCTGGAGGATCATAGTTGACCCGCACAGGATTCAGTCAATTTTTAAACGTGTAGTAAAAAAAATCCACTGGCTCAGACGGTATCTCTGCGCTGCTTTTAAAGGCATGTGCAGAAGAGCTCACCCCAGCTTGGTGCCCCCTTTCACAGCAGTCTGTGGATTTACACACTGTCCCTGCCCTCTGGAATAAAAAAAAACATCATATTTTCCAATAGTTATTAAATGTTTTGAAAAAAGACATGGTGTCTGTGCTCAACTCACCTTTTTAAGGAACCTGATTTATTATCTGCACGTAACACTGTGTAAAAAAAAGTGTAACTGGGTTAAAAACATATCTGGCAGCATTTAATATGAAAATACAGCTGCTAACTTGCCCCTGCTCCCCAGCAGAGTGGAATACAACAACCTCACTCCTCATATGAAGGAGGTGGAAGGAGATTGTAACTGCCTTTCATGTGCCAGTTGAGAAAACTAGCTGACATGCTTAAAAGTTTAAAAGTGCGTAGAACTCCATTTCCACTGAAGACATAAGTTTCGAGTGTATATTACCCAGTAAAGTAGTATGAAGGACGTGGCCGGTGTGAGACCAGTATCCATGGAGACTCCACTTTACCAAGCAGCAGCACCAGGGTGACAATAATTGCTTAGTCTGCAGGTGCCTTTAGGGAGCTTGGTGAGTACCTCTGACAGTTCATTCTCAAATAAATGTATTTCGCAGCTTAATGGGTAACTGCCCAGAAACATTCAGGGAAATCTTTGCCTGAAAAGGGAGGGACCAATCAATGTATCATAAGCATTTAATGAAGACAGTAAATTCATATCACGCGTGGACGGACAAAATAAAGTCTACATTAGGAGATGAATCAAGAAACAAGCTAAGTGTCTACTGAAAAGTCAGTCAGGTATATTTGAAATTTACCACGCCGCCATTGCCAAGCTTTAAAGTCATGCCAAAACCTTTATCAACTTTTCCTCCTTTTCTTTTTGGGGTGGCACTGGTGAAATTTGAAGTTGATCTGAACAAAGCTGCAGGAGGAGGTTGTTAAAGTATGATACCAGAAAAAGGTGAAGAAATGCGCTTAATTTCAGAGTAAATTCAACATGGTCGACTTCCTGTTGGGTTTAGGTCATGGCCACAGGATCCTTTTTTTTTCTCATCTCGGTCAGATACATATGTGTACCGAATTTGGTACCTGTGTTTTACACTGGAAGCAGCCCAGAGGAAAGAAAAATCAGAAATGAGATCTCCTGAAGTTCTCGTTTGTTTCTTCTACACAACAATGAGATCAACGCAGTACAAAAAAGAGATTACTGCTTATGTCTCATGTTGCTGTTTTTTTTCTCCTGAGAAACAGACTTGAGCATGTCTCAGATCAGACCTCTGTTGATCCATACAGGAGATCTCAGATAAGTCTTATATGACGCTCAATTTAACAGTTTTTGCTTCTGAAAATTTACTCAGACTGATATCAAAGAGAGCTCTCCGCAAAATCTCAATCATTTCTGACTAAAATCTCAAATTTGTCGGTTGCTACCATTTCAATGTCTCTTCTTTGACCGTCTTATTTCTCCTAAGGAATTTTAGAAGAAACAAATCTGACTTACTGAAATGATTCACAAATGAGAAAACATTTACCTCTCATTTCTCATTTCAAATCTTTCCTCTGGGAGGGGCTGATTTCAGGGGGTTACTAGCGAGACATTTTGCCTCACCCATTTCCAATCGCTGTATCACAGATAAATTTTCACTATGATTGAATTTTGTGCAAAGTTTCATGAGTTTTTGGGCATGTTCAGGCCCCCAATAATGCAATGAAGTGGGCATAATAATAATAATAATTCCTTGCAGAACAATAGGGTCCCTGCTCGTGCCCTAATAAATGGGCACATCTAGTTTAGCATGTGTTCATATATTGTAAGCTTAAACAACACAATATCAATAGCATGCAAGAGAGTGAGAGAGAGAGAGAGAGAGAGAGAGAGAGAGTTGTCGAGTTGTTCCTGCATCTCTCTGTCTAGTGCTCTGTTCGTGCTTGTGGAGGAGAGACGGGGGCAGGATGCAGACTACTTTGCTCATCCTGAGCCTGCTGTGATGCAAAGATTTTTAAATCATCACCCCAAACTAAAGTTTTGTGGAATATATTTGTATAATAGGTACGCATTTAGGAGAGTCCCCTGGCCCATGTCGAAAGTTTAGGGCATCTGACTAAGCTGCCTCCAGGGCGCCTCCCTTTGTAGGCTTTTTTGGGCATGTCCAAACATGGGAGGACACCTCAGGTTAGACCCGGAACTCGCTAGAGGGATTACATATCTCATCTGGCCTGTGAATGCCTCAGGATCCCCCAGGAGGAGTTGGAAAGTGTTGCTGGCGAGAAGGATGCTTGGAATACCCTTCTTGGCCTGCTGCCACCGTGACCTGACACCGGATAAGTGGAATACAATGGATGGATGGGTACGCATATTTAAGTGGACCACAAGGGTGGTGTACAGGTCAGTGGTGTCTGATTGTGGTGGGATGTCTGGGCCTAAAAAGCCAGAGCTGTTTTTTGGTTCCGGTGCAGCCCTGTAAAAGTAGATTAGTGGAGTAAATATATCCTTTACCGGTGTTTTAAACCTGGTGGCTATTGTTACAGGACTCAACTTTTGTAACAGGTGCACTGCAAGTCAGGGAAGAGTGCGGTCTTGAATGTGTAGGAATGAAATTCTCTCTCTGCATTTGACCCTTCCCTGAGGAGCAGTGGGCAGCACTTTTGGTGCCTGGAGGGCAAATTTGGGTTCAGTATTTTGCTCAAGGATACTTCAACATGTAGACTGCAGAGGACAGGGATTGAACCACCAACCTTCCGATAAGCACCTACCCCAGTCATAGTTGTTAGGAGCATAACAACAACAATTCTGACTCGTTTTACTGGACTTTGCGTAATTAGTAGAATTAGAATAAAAATCATTAAATCATGAAAATGAATAAATGATCAGTGTCCTGTAATCTCAACATTTCATTTTAGCTTTGGTGAGGCACCCTGCTTATCCTGACAAGCCACTTTTACACCCTCAAACTGTCTGCCAGCATATGTAAACATTCAGAGTAGTTGCTTCTCTAATTCAGTCACTAGAGTATCTGTAATTATTAGCTATTTATCTCATTCTCTGATGTCTGCACATTTTTATAGAAAGTCTCAACTGTCAAACATGTTTTTCCGCATCACTTCCATATTGTAAGACTTCACTAAAGTTACATCAGGCACACAACGTTAACTTTTCTAAGTGTTACTCCTCTCAGGGTTTCTCAAGGACACATTATGAAATCTTCTTGCAAGTCTAATGAATTGTTAATTAAAAGAAACAAAATTTATTCCAAGGGGTGGAGTGTTTTTTTGTTTTTTTTTGACTGACACCAGAATATTAGTCCCCATGGACTGTGTATAGAAATACTTTATTTTTAAGCCTACTTCTTTAAACTAAACTGTGATATCAGATATGATCATCATCAATCACAATTCCCTCAACAAAACCACTCACACCTCCTGCCTCACCAACTCCACTCTGTGTGCTTCTCACACAACCACAACCTCTGAAGTACTTTCAAAAGCAACCACTCCCTCAAACACCAAGTCAATTAAATAAGGAGAAAAACAGAAAACATGGTGTGTCTCCTTCACTCTCCTCTGCAACCTGAAATTTGATGCAAACCTCCATCACATCCAAACGTTGACTTTGGAAGAGCTTCTTTATGGCACATCTTTCAAAGTCCTAAATAGACTAGGATATTAAGAAATCAAATATTAATGTGTGTGCATATAATGCATGCTTCCCATCACAACACATTTATGTTACAAATGATGCTTTTCTTTTTAAATATAATCTTCTAACCTTTGTTTTTTTCTTGTGAATCACTCTGTAATTTTTACATATGGACAAATCAAATCTCAGCTGTTAGACACATGCATCATCATATCTTCTCATGATATTGAAGCAATGTTGCCGAAATTGGTACAAATCATGGCTAAACTTAGTAAAAGGTGTGAACTGAATAATGATGAATTGTGATTGGAATTGGAGATCTCAGTGGGATAATTGATTTTATAAGACAACCTCAAATCCTGAAATTATTTCTGTAGCTTTCACTTCAAACATCTTTAGAAGCTGGTGAAAATACAATGCCAGCTTTATTTTACAGAGTGGTTTCTAAAACTTAGCATCTATTACTTCCAATTTTCTTACACTAACTTTGAATTAACAGTCAGTTTGATTGAATATTAATTAAAGGTTTTTCCTCACCAGTAATCTCTTTATGATTTGTCTGCACTCGATTTCCTAAAAACAAAGTAGTCAGGTTTTACTTTTGCCTTATAATAATTGCATAACAGTTTTAAAAAGATTAAAATATGTTTCTGGTTATAAAACTTGTGCACTTGGCTGTT
The DNA here is from genome assembly GCA_037577475.1 of Chaunax sp. Z400. Classification (NCBI taxonomy): domain Eukaryota; kingdom Metazoa; phylum Chordata; class Actinopteri; order Lophiiformes; family Chaunacidae; genus Chaunax; species Chaunax sp. Z400. The sequence continues at coordinate 23,362,733 of CM075193.1, forward strand.
TGGCATTAAACATTCCTATTTATATCAACATTATTACAAAGTGATTCGTTTCAGGGTGTCCTCTCAAAAGGGTTAGATCTAACAATAAGCGAAATTTCATTGCTTTATTTCTGCTATATAATTACACATGAGAATGTTTTTGCTTTGTTTTTAGTTTACGAGCCTTACATAATATCTGCTGACAAAAACTCAGCAATTATAGAAAACTACAAATTAGCCTGCTAATGCAAAAAATATACAATAATACAGAAAAAAGATGTGGCCTTATGGGACATACTTCCTCAAGCTTGAATCACAAAAAGCAAAATAAGAGCAAATATTTCTAAATAATCTACTCAATACCACTAAAAAATTATATATTTACTATATTCTACATGTTATTGTGGGCTAAGACACTTTCATTATGAGGGGAGTTGGGAACATCAGGAAGGTCGACGCGTTATCATGACCTCCAAACACCCAGAGTCTGCTCACATCAGTACAGAGAGTATGAAGGACAGTGAGACCCTCACAGATAAACTCTGTCACTGCAGAAATGTAACACTCATTCATATCTATATATTTCCATCATAATTCCTGAGCAAAACACAATTGAGTAGATTGGAATCAATACGATTTAAAAGGAAGAACATTTTTAAAAACAACCGGGATAAAAAATATTTAACTTTAACTATTATATTATGTCACCCTGTGCGGGTCCATAATCGTCAATAACATTTATTACGCACTGACTCATGATCTATTTTTCTCCTCTTGTTATGCATAATTCATTACCTGAATGCATGAATTAATTTGTCATTTATCAGTCATGGAGTCTGTAAACAGATTATAGTAATAATGAATGAGGAAAAAAAAAATTTTAAATGTTAAAATTACTGTAACTATCAAACTACCAGAAATTATTTATATATATATGTAAAAATTATATTGGAGTTTGGATGTTTTTGTTAATAATGTCTATGAAGTATAGATGTTTTGCTGTATAATATACAACATTACTGCATTAAAATGTCTAAAAATGACTTCCTTATATATTTTGTTAATAATGATATAGTAGATTGAAATTAAAGTCCAGTTTTACATTTTGAGGAACAAAATACTAACCAAGCAAAACAAACAAACAAACAAAAAAAAATAGATAGATGACAGACAGACAGACAGACAGACAGACAGATAGATAGATAGATAGATAGATAGATAGATATTTCACATGACATCATCATGTTTATTGAAATAAAGTAGTGATTTTGTCCTGCTTTATTACTGTAAGTCAGACATGAAATGAGAGTATTGATACAATATGATGTGGATGAATTCTTTCTTTTTAATGCATGAATTCATGCATGAATTCAGGATAATCCATGTACCCTTACCATCCAGTGTTACTAAAATACCCTGTATTGTGTGATGTCGCTTTATTTCCATCTCAAACATGTAGTGTGTTTCTCTGATGAAAGGAGAGAGCAACTCTTCAGCAGTTTGTTCCTTTCTTCCTTTGACTTTAATTCAGCAGTAGTTAGATACGTGCTGGCATTAACATTTTTAAAACCTGAACTTATTGAATACCCTATGGTTTTTCATTTTCATAGCTGAATATATTCAAATTGAAAAATATGTTTAAAATGGCTTTGCGATCATAGTTCAATGTTAAATTGAATTTGAAATAAACCTACTGTGATTAAATGGTACTGAGTGTATTATATATTAACTAGAAGATACTTTTTCCTGTTTTCTTTTAATGTATATTCCGCATAATGAATCTAAGATCCTGGTGAATTATTGTAAAGTGTCATTAAAAGTGGTAAATACTAGTTTTTTACTAGGATCTATCCTTTGCTTAATGTCAAGGACAAAACCATTTAATAAACATTTCTATTATGTATGTTGCTGAATAGAATTAACATGGAAGTATTGTATTTAATTACGAAGTTAGCAAAACCTCCATCAATGTCTCAATTTTCAAAAGAGAATTTCCCAATATGGGATCAATAAAGTATATCTAAGTCTAAGTCTAAAATTTATGATTATAATACTGTCTGCACTACCATACCAGATAAGCATCATCAGTACACTGGGACTGACCCTCTGGGGTTTGAAGAAATCGTTTTCTCAACTTTTACATATTTTCACCCTTTTATTTTACTTGCATGCAACATAATACCCACATGTTCTATTACAACACAGTCTCAGCTCTCTGGCTGTCCTAAAGAAATGTGTAAAGAGATCATTTGACCACAACCCTGACATTTTAAATTCTGATTTCTAAAACTTGTCAAATCTCTTGTGAAAACACCTCCTCTCTCAAAATCTACAATGACATTTTGCAATGTCATTTTTCTGAGTAGAAATGTTGTCTGTTACTCTACTTTCATTAAATGTAAGTGGGACTATAAAATAAGAAGCCTCATGTTATGTCAGCAAATGAAATATGAGCAATACTTTCGTGTTATTATTAGCATTTATTATATTTAAAAAAATCATCAATATTTGCAATAATTAGGTTTAAAGTTACATGATGGCAAGGAGGTGGTAGCTGCTGGACAGATGATGCTTGAAGTATGCTTGACCCTAGCAGCTGTGGATGGGAGAAAGTAAAGAGACATTCATTGAAAGTACATAGAAAGAAAGTTCTTCTTTCTACCTACATGATCCCCACACGCATCAATTCAAACCTATGGATCTGACTGCTCTTTCTATCCCCAACAGCAAACCTCTCCCATCTCACAACTCTACTCTTCACCACAGCTTTCCAGTAATTTTACATGTAAAATCACACACAACATGAATAAATACAAAACCATGAAAGACAATATCCCATCTGCACAAAACGGTTTAACACAGAGTTAACCCTTACCAATTGAACAGGAGCATCATTTAGCCAAAATGGCACAAAGTGCATGGTTACTGTGATTAAATAACAGTAACAGGTTTTGTCAAATAAATTCACTACGCACCTTTAAAGAGATCCAAGGAATCCCTCCTCATCCTAAGAATCAAATCCCTCCTACATCGATTTACAGAACACACAGCAAGGACTTCTGCTGTTGAAAACATCACAACTGAGACACACTTTGATTTTAAGCCTCTCTGCTGCCAACTGCTTAAAAATAGCATTGCTTGAAGTGATGGATCTGTCCGTACAATTGTTAGTTTCACACAAGATGGACACACAAATGCACCAATTACACGTGACTATGACAAGCATGTCATGCTGTGTACATCATGTCACTGTCAGTGATCTATGGTCTGACAAGAGTGCAGACCGACAATTCTACTGATTCCAGCTCAATCCACATTTCTGCACCATTTTATCACAAAGATATGAATAGAAATATTGCAAAAACATACACCCATAGACCTCAACAACTCTTATCCATCAATAACATTAGAAAGATGTGAAGAATTTACACAATAGATACGAGAAGAAATTCAAATAACACAAGTTTCAATAATGAAAACAGGAAGTTGAATCTCCACTACATCTTAATTTCAGGTAGCAGTTTTAAATTACAGTATAGAAACCACAATATAAAAATAATACTAACTAAATATAAACATGACAAGTTACTCCTCTCAGGGTAATAATTACCAAATATGCAATCATTGATTACATCTGCTCCTAAGTCAGCTATAACATTTACCTTGATTCATGGAAGCTAATTTCATTAAGCAAGGACTTTAGGTATAGGTGGGTGTGCATGGTTTCCTCAGGTTGTCATCAGATCCACCCCGCACTTCTACCCGGGTCAACCTTCTCATCCAAATATCATCACCTCTGATTTCAAAACACAAAGATGGTGACCATTATAATGCCAGTCACAAAGCTTTAAAACAGACTGTCCACAAACAAATGGGTGGAGTCACAGTGTTACACATACTTAGTCCCTACAGGCCACACAAAGAGACAAGGGGGGCTTACACAACAGTAGGCAGGTGGTTTTAATGATGTTGCTGATCGGTTTTTATATATATATATATATATATATATATATATATATATATATATATATATATATAAGGGTTATTCTTTATTCTTACTTCAGCAGCCTTTTAAAGAAAATCTTTACAAAATACTGTTTTACAATTAATTCACATTGATACAAAATGAAGATGTCATTTGTAAAATGTCGTAATAACTAATCCATGGATATGCTTTAGCAGAGTTCTAGTATGTGTCTTGTTTTCACCACCAGTGTGCACTGTCAGTATATACTTAATATCTCTCATTAAAAAGTACTTTTTTTTTACTAAATAAAATGTTAATCATATTCCAAACCTGAAATTGGGCACTTTATTAACATAATGTCCACCTGTTGCAGGCTGTGAACCCTTATGACTTTTTTTTTTTAATGAATAGATAAAAGCAAAAAGGGAGACATTGTTTCCAAATTCACTAAGAAGTACCAGTGTGTTTTAACAAGCCCTTGGGCAGAATAAATTGACTCCATGAGGGTCTAAAAGGAGAAGAAAAAAAAGGTTTGACAACATGTCTGAATCTCTGTGTCATTTCAGCTTGTACTTGTTAAAAACAATCTCTCGAGTCTAATGGGTTACATTTTCCCATCTTCATGCAGAAAAACAAGCCCTTTGCTGCAGAAAGGTGGGTCAACAACTCTGTGAGGGCTCAGAGAAAAGCACAACCAAGCCTCCCAGACCGGGCCGAGGTCACATAATAAGATCTCTGGTGGAACTCTGCAGAGCCGAATGAGGTTAGTTGGATGATGTCTGTTTGCACTGTTCCTCCAAGGCTTTATGAACCTCATCATATCATCATCATCATCATCATCACCTACATCCCTGCACTCCTTGTTTGTGGCTCCTGCATGTGGATTTGCAGGTATGTCCACTGATAGACTCTATGTGCAGTAGAATGCTGTAAAAAGAAATATCCAACACTCATATCACTCCAAGCAAATATAAATACTTGTTATAGCAATATTTGCAACCAAGTGCTTCCTATAAGGGCATCAAACTGTACTTGGTCAAAGTGCTGCCACAGCAGCTTTACAGGGTTTATCCTGTTTCTGAGAAATTCAATTTAAATTCTACTCATTTGTTTTGCTAAACAGGTAAAGGAAGGAATGATGTTTAACAGTATTTCTGGATGACGTGCTGCATTTTGCATCACATGTAAGCACATGAATCTGTCACTAGACACTGAATACCCATGTGTTTAAATACTTTAAATGTGTTTATAGGGTCTAAAGTAGCGGTGCAGATGGAGTCCACCGCACCAAACTTAACGTCATTCATTTATTTTTTTCTTTTAAAATGCGCCTGAATACAATTAAGTCATAGTTACAGACAGACAACATTGAGATGGACATAATGATCCCTGCAATATTGGTGGCGTATAGTGGGTAGCGCTGTCGCCTCAAAATAAGAAGGTCCTGGGTTCAAATCCACCTGTGGACCTGGGACTTTTCTGTGTGGAGTCTCCATATTTCTCTCTGTGTCTTTATGGGTTCCCTCCAGGTTCTCCGGCTTCCTCCCACCACCAGAAACATGCAATATAGGTGAACTGGTGACTCTACATTGACCGCTGGTGTGAATATGAGTGAGAATGGTTGTTTGTCTTTCTGTGTGTGACCCTGGCAACTTGTCCTGCCTCCCGCCCAAAGTCAGCTGGGATAGACTCCAACATCAGTGTCACTTTTAACCTAGTGAAAAGTTCATGAGCGATGTTGTAGAAGCAGAAGACAGGCAGTCAAAAGACTCAAAACTACATCTTTAAGTTGTTTTCTCACAGAGCGCTTCGGCTCATTATCCGTGTTTGTCAAACTGTCACGCACACACAAGCATACTCAGAGGCAAGTATTCTCCCTGTTAGCAGTTGGAGACGTTCTCCACCGGTGGGAGTGGAAGTCTTTATTTCCATGGTGCCACTGAACCAAACATGTCATGTAGGAAAGAATAAGACGAGCTGATGAACACATCATTACTCTTAAAACACATGCACACGCATTTGTATCCTTGCACAGTGCTTTGGTTGTGTGAGGTTGTCTCCCACTCACACACATAGGCACATGTGAACATCACACACAGACAGGCATGTTTTTAATTGCCTATAATAGCCAGCATGTACAAGCTTCCCCTTGTTAGCAGCTGCCACTGTGGTGTGTAGAGAGCTGCTTAATGATCCTTTAACACGGGGGAGGAACACTGAGGTGAACAAGGAACCAAACAGAGACAGCTAAGATTTACTCAGACTGCGTTTTGGGATTGTGTGTGTGTGTGTGTGTGTGTGTGTGTGTGTGTGTGTGTGTGTGTGTGTGTGACAGGAGGGAGGTGTAAGACAAAGTTAAAGAATGCACATTTATTAGGATTTATTTGTTTGAACATTGGCATTAAACAGGATTGTGTGTACATTGTGTGAAACAGACAGAAAGGATTTGATCAGAACATAGTGTAAAAGTGTAAAAATCAAACTGTGTGTCTAATCAGCCTTTTATCCACCTTAATCTCACTGTAAGCCAAAATAAGCCATGTCCAATTAGGAAACAATTTTTCTGTTTTCAGTAAATGATTCCGTTTAAATATGGAATTATTTAGCAGCACTTTGAGTCAAGCTTGTTGTTTTGCTGTTATGCAAAGGAATAAGCAGATAAAATTAGCCAAAACATTTTTATTTTAAGTGGAATGAACGTAAAACAAATCAGATGGGTTAGGCTCCACCCCCACTACACAGGATAAGCCCTTACAGGAAATGAATGAATGAAAAATGTAAAACAAATTGATAATATTAACATGGCTTCTGTTTTTTTACTCATCATAAGCAATTATGCAAAGATTTATTGACAGGATAGTTGACAGTTTTTCAAAATCCCTGTCAATATGCAAACAACAACCTCTGAACTGGCAACCTACACACTGAAAATTGCGTGCAACCCAAACCATAACCTGGTCACTAAAGATATAAACAAAGGCAACAACATTGATTTTCTTTTCGAGTGACTTTTTAATGACAGGATGCTCGTCCCCAGAAAGTATTCCAACCAAAACATGTTCCCCCCGACATAATTCTCCCAGGTTATTATCGCTGCAGATGATTCTGAGTGATTTAAAGAAACGCAAACAAGTCAGAGGTTTTTTTTCTTCTTCTCTATATCAGGATGATAACGGCTGCAGCCAGAGCTTTCACTAGCAGTGACAGCATTTTGGAAATATATTTGGCTATGCAAGGCAGTTCCCTTCACACATCATGCAGGTACCACCATCATTTTCAGGAGGAAATCACTCTCGTTCGTTGGGAGCAAAGGAGGAAGTCAGGTAATTTTAGTTCCAATATGTCAGAGTTGGCCACAGGAGATAGCTGCTTGTTTCTTATATCCAACCAACAGACAAAGCTGGTTTATTTGCAGTGTGACCATGATTGTTCCCTGACCTTAAAGAGGTGGTTATTATTGAATGGGTTCACTAACCTTAATTAACAATATCATAACCCAAACTACAACGTTTTCCTAATGTTAACAAAGTACTTGTTTAAAATGAAACCAAGATCTTTCCCTAAAATTAACCAAATTGTTTATGTGTCTGCTCCAAATCAAATCTTCACATCCTAGAAATGAATTGAAGTGATTATTTTGAATCTTGTTTTTGTGTGTCTTCTTTCTGAACCCATGTGGATGTTTTGTACTTCAAATTTCAAACACGTGCTTCTCAGGCTGGATGGAAACCAAATCACCAGCATGGTCAATGTTAATATAACTATTGATGTGTTCACCCTGCTTTGTGGTCCATCTGTTGTTGGAGATCAGCCAAATAAGTGATATTTGCATAAATTGAGAATTGAATTGTTCATAAAAGAACAACAATTATATATTTAAAATGAGTGAAACTAAATAATGAACTCCAAACTTGGACATGTAGAGTTTCTGTGCCCTCTTTTGCCCTCTGAGATGCCCTGCCCTGGCCCTGCCCTGGCCCTGTCCAGTGACCCTGGCTTTATCACAATGTCCACCCTTTGTCCGAAGCACTAATCCTTCACAAATATGACACCTGGATCACAGCATCCTGCTCTATACACTGGTTCTCCATCTGTGAAGTGGCGGAGCAAGCAATAAGCTGTGAGTATCTACACCTGCCTGGGCAAGATTCAGCTGTTCCAGTTGCTCACCCAGCCTCACCTGCCTGTGGCCACGAAACAACTGTGAAGGCAGCTGCTTCTAAAGCCGATGAGGAGAAACACCTCTTCTCTCTCCCATTCTCTTGTACATTCATCTTCTGCCATTCCAAGCCATTTTACTGCAGACAAGTCTCTGACTCATGCATGTCACCAATGCAAGCCTGCAAACCCTAATTTGTACTCTAAATTTCAAATATGAGATAACATGCTCTACCCATACCAGAGCGTTCTCCAGCAAAGCTGCACTCTACATCCCCCAATGGAACATGTCCATGTTGGACAATGAATTATTAGTGATGATTGCTGGACTGACTCGAATCCTGCAACTCCTGCAGGAATTCAGGTCACCTTCCCACCTTTTGCCCTGCATTTCAGTTTCAGCCTCCAACCTCTATGGCCTCCTCTCAAGGACTCATTTTCAGCTTCACCCTGACAAGAAAGGCTAACAGGTGCATCTTTTCAACAATATACCAGTATACAACAAGACGGCACTCAGAGAGTGCAAACCTCTGCCAGAATATCATTGCACCTAAAAGAAATAATGTGATGATAGTTTGACCCCCATAATATGAAAACTGCCCCTAGAATTCATCATATTGATATCATTACGAGTTTGTTCCTTGGGCCATACCTTACCTTTCACAAAAAAAAGGTAAAAATCCATTCATAACTTTTTGAATAATCCTGCTAACAGACAAACAAACAAACCTCGACAACAACATCACCTCCTTGACAGTGGTTATAATTTCAACAAAAGCATTTAAACATACTCCATTCACCATTTAATTAGGTCTTTTACAATGATAATCTGTAAAAGTCACTTTGCCCTGGTGCATCATTCTTTCACTGCCTGAAACCCATCACTGCAAAAGAACCAACTTCAATTATCTATCATTTCTCCACACCATTAAATATTCGATCTTTGTTCAATCTCTGGTCTTTCTCAGGGATTTCGGGTCGGGGTCCTCTCTTCCCCTACACTTACATACAGTACAAAACCTCCACACTGTGTAGTTAAAGATCCAGTTGCAATTTCCAAGCTGTTTGAGACAGAGGCAAACAAGGAGTATGCAATTGTTCCATTTTAGACTTTTTTTTCCACACAAGGCCCATAGGTGAAGGCAATACTGTGTATTGATAGAAGAAAAAGGATTTGCACAAGCATTAACATCCTCATTCCACCGGGGCTCCTCTCGCTTCATTATGCCACTTGTGATAAGGCCAATAAATTAATAAAGCTAGCAGGTCAAGGATCCTCCAAAGCGCACATCGCCAATACATTCACTGCTATGATTTGTGCTTTTGCTCTCTTCTGCTAAATCCCTGTGAAGTCATTACCTTCCTCTATGATGAGCCTGCACATCCCTGTGATTCTTTGAAAATGCATTTTTCAGGGTTGGTGGTTTGCAAACACCAGCCATCCTTCTTCTGTCCTGTCGACTCATCTTCAGCACTGTTCAACATTTACTCCCATCACTCCTCAACAAAAGATGTTACATTCTTTTTTTACAACAATTTACATAGTTATCTATCATTCACACCTTCATCATGGCCCATCATCACAAAGCACTACCTGATTCATTTCCCATTTCATTTTCCACACCTTTCAGAGCATCTGCCTGCTGGCCAGCTCAGTACCAACCCAAGTTTGCCCAAGTTTTCATCTGCTTGCTTTATGCTAAACCAAGGAAATACCACTGTCTACTGAAATACCACACATTCAGAATAACCAGTCAGATTTTCATACCATTCATTTTCTGACCAGAGTTGTGGTAACTAATAATGCTAAAAATAGCTATGCTAATCAGTGCACCGCCAAAGACGACAAAGAAACATGCTGGCATCCTAGTTTGGCTTCGACAGAGCAAACGTCGCTCTCAGTTTCCCAGTATAATCCTGTCAAAGGTCCATTCCCTGGTTAATAAACAAGCCGAACTGGCTACTATCATCCAATCCAAATGGAATGCTGCAGACAGCTCACCGAGATGTGAAAGATGGTGTACTGATTCAGCTTTTGAATAGTCAGTCATAGTCACACTTTCCTCTGGCAACAGTTTACATTATCCTGAAAGCTGGAGCCAAGGACGCCTGCCAACAGTTAGCAGAATGGATCATGGCAGTGGAGAACTCAAATATGGATTCTGTGGTTTCATTATTCTGCTAAAGTAGAGGAAACTAAATTCAATTGCCACCAAAGGTGAAAACCTGTTGGATCATTGCTATGTTATCTCCAACACATATCACTCTGTAGTCTGGCTCCCTTTGGGTCAGTCGGACCACAATACCATCTTACTCATCCCCTGGTACCACTAATACTTACAATTCATCAAAACAATGAAAAAGAACTGTGAGAAAATGGTTGAGTTATGGACAGTCTGCTTTTTATTCTACAGCCTGTTTTTGATTTAGATTTATACTGTTTATATTAATTTATATCATATATTCATTTTGCTGAAAGTATATAGAAACCAAACTTACTCACCATGATAGCAAGGAAGTCTGGCGTAGCCTTAAACAGATTACAGACTATTAAACTCATCATATCATACTGGATGAAGACCCCTTACTTCCAAACAAACTTAACACATTTTTTTGTGGATTTGATGGTGAGCCTGTGGCTGATTCTAGCTTCTTCGGTTCTGCAGTGCCCCAGGATACATCGGTTTTGATAGAGGTGCAGAAGGTCAGGAATCTGTTAAAGTGGCAGAAATGTAGAAAAACAGCAGGTCTTAACCTTGTTTCTGCAGCTACTACCAAACAGTGCACAAAATAACTTTCAGTGGTTTTATGTATGTAAACACAACACTTTAGACATGTTTAGCTTTATTGTGTATTGAAATAAAAATGTATTTGTTCACTTTTAATGAGACTCATCTGTTTTTAATGAATATTTAATATAAAGGACTGTCTTTACACTTATTCATTCACACGTCTCCCTCTCTCTATGTCAGCTGAAAATATGCATTTTTGTCCTTTTTCAGTTAATTAACAAATTCTGCCCTGACCTTTATCAGTCAATCACATTGCTACTGTCGAACTTTAAATTTGTTCTCCTCTCTGTTGTTCTCAGTTGTTATTTCTGTGCATATTATTGTAACTCATCTCCATCCCATTCACCTCCAGCTCTTAATGCTTTTTTCATTTGTATCAATAGTTTCAGAATCCGTGTCCATCTTATACAGATCTCAAACAGAGCCCATTCTAATTTGCAAACCTCATTTTTTTTTACAGAATGTGTTCAAGAATTCACATAAATAAAAAATGTATTGTAATTAAAATAGTTGAAATTATTAGTTACACATCAACACATCATCAGGTAGAGACAAATGTGTTTTTGTCTTTCGAGTTAGCTACCATTCTCTCTGATGGAGTTTTGAAATGAAAAAATACATGGCAGACAGACCTGTGCAAGTAAAAGCTCCTAGTGTGTGGAGAAGACATTTGACCACGAATACAATAAATTTAGCAGGCAGTGATGGTGAACTAAAAGCACACTATATTAAATATGGGAGGATTTATTTGGGAAGATGGTCACTGGAAATGACCATGTATATATATATATATATATATATATATATATATAGAGAGAGAGAGAGAGAGAGAGAGAGAGAGAGAGAGAGAAAGAGAGAGAGAAATGAAAATTAAAGCACAAATCTCAAGTGATCAATAGGGTGACGGATGCATAAGTTCAGCTCTGTTAGGTATATTGAAGGAGGAAGAGTCGAAGAACTCTGAAGCATCAAACTCTTTTTCTTTCTAGATTAGCTTCCACAGCCATTTCATGCCAAAGTGATGAATACAAGGAGCTTTGAGCACTTGGAACAAGCAAGAATATAATCCATTATCATGACCAGTGACATCTCATTATCAGCTGTTCAGCTCTTTGGATGTAGCGTAACGCTAACACCATCAGCTGCCACACCATTCAATTTGATTTCCGCCAGGCCAACCCCAACTGCAAATCTACTGCTTTCTGTGTGCTGTGAGTCACTGTTGATAAAAGCATTTACCAGATCATGTTAGGTTAATGCCAGTAAAGAGCTTTAAATAAGATAACAAAAAAAAAGGTTATTATTCCTCTAAATGACCACGATTTTCACTTCTCTCAGACCATCAGAGTAAATCATGCCATGGCTTAACTCTCCTGTTGTGTTTGTTTCCTGTTAACTAGTTTGGTGTTCCTGGTCAAAAAGGACAGCTCCATTCTAGCTGATTATAAATCCATAATAATACATATATTATCACCTAATGTTGTGTTTCATCTTTTTAACAACTCAGGTTCTTGCGAACCTTGTGAATTTGCTATTTATGGCCTGTAGGCCTCATTGACCTGAGCTCATATCACTTGGCCATCATGCTGCTACAGATTGGACTGAGAACAAGGCCTCAAAAAAGCTTTAGAGCTGTGAAAAAATGTACATGTCATTGAAACAATGTTGTGGTTGTTTTTGACATTTGTCAACAGGTGTGGTTCCTGTGGGGCAAAAATTCTATTTGGGATTGGTTCTAAAGTAAAAAGAATTCTAAAAATTTAACAATAATTCTCAAAATGTATTTAATGTGTTCAGATGTGTGAACAAAGTCATGGAACTTATGACAAACAGATGAAATAAACAACATTTTTAGAGACAACTTGTAAATCGGTCAGATTTGACCGGAACACAACAGAAGGGTTTTAACACTTCAGTCTTAGTTTGAGAAACTCCAAACCCAACTCATTTGCCCACCCTGGAATCCCGTAAGCACTGGAAAATCCAGAAGGGGCTCAAACTAGTAGGCTGTGTGTGGTACATGGATTGGAACATCTACGATTACACTCTCTCTTTTGTGAGGATGCCCATAAGGTCTGAAAAGGATAAATGGAACCAATTGCTGGTACTTGACTACGTGCTGTAGCCACATGAAGAGTTGATAAGAGTTTCACACTGACACTTCACACTTACACAGATCCATAATTAGCCTCCCGAAAGCCATCTTACAGTGAGGATCATCGTCCTCCAGGAGCTAACAAAGATGCTTGCAACTATTCTCTGTTTCTAATTGAAAAAGTAATGATTTAATACAACATTTAGAGGAGAATAACGTAATCAGATTCCATATTATAGACAGACATGAAAGAGTTATGAGGTAGAAGCCCACTGGATACAGCTTGTATGTCAAATCATCTGTGCATCTGTCTGCTGTCAGTTTAAGTCTTTTTGTTGGTCATGTCTGTTTGTAGCTGTCGGGCGTCTTTAGTTGCTTTTCACATAGACGTTAGGTAGGTAAATGCAACAAGGCTGCATTTAGCATTTTCCTGCCTTAACGTAGAAAGTGGTTTAAAATATTGCCTCTCTTTCACCTATTTAAATCCACAATCACATTCATGGCAGAGCCATTATACAAGGTGCTGGCCTGCCCATTCAGTGCCTTGCTAAAGGACACCTCTATCTATCTATCTACCATCTATCTATCTATCTATCTATCTATCTATCTATCTATCTATCTATCTACCATCTATCCATCTATCTATCTACCATCTATCTATCTATCTATCTATCTATCTATCTATCTATCTACCATCTATCTATCCATCTATCTACCATCTATCTATCTATCTACCTACCATCTATCTATCTATCTATCTATCTATCTATCTATCTACCATCTATCTATCCATCTATCTACCATCTATCTATCTATCTACCTACCATCTATCTATCTATGCCATTTCAGCATTTAGTTCAATCTGGACAGGAGTCAGAGAGCATCCCTTAATCTGTAAAGCTTACTGTAAGAGTCTCCCTCTCCCTCTATCTCCCCCACACTTCATGTCTCTCTTCGCCTTAAACTAAAACCCCTGAAACTTAACAATCATTAACTTAGTTCGGGAGACAACCAACTGATACATTTTTGTAACAAATCCAGAAAATGTGCATCATTGGTGGATGCGTTAAATTGGATGTGTGTTTGGATTTTTTTTTTACGAAGAATTTGAGAAATTCCTCCTCTCAATGAGCAGAGAAGGAGGAGTGAGATGTAGAGAATGAAAGGAGAGATAAAGAGAGATTGCCACAGTCAGTTACGGCCCTGTCCTGCCTTGCAAGCCTGTGGTGATAATCAGCTTCCCCTCACTGCTCTGTCTAAATGAGCTCAGTAAATAAAGACATCTGTCTCAGAAGCAACTCCTGGGTCTGCAGTACCGTCTGTGACCGCTTGAGATTGCTGTTTTAGTAAAAGGTTTCAAAGAAGAAGAAAAAAGAGTGAATTAGAACAATAAAGAGTGACACAGAAAAGGAATACAGATCGAGTGTAATGTGGATAAAAAAGTTACTCAAACAGACAAAGAAAGACTTGGTGAGAGGTTTGGTGAGCTGGAGGATTGCAGATACACATTATCTCAAGCGCTCATCCCTCTCCCTATGCTCAAAGCCCCATCTCTAGTTTTAGTCTATTCACGCAGACTTTCTATTTCCCTTCCTCTTTTATATTTCCCCTCAGTCCTCTTTTAAGGTCTATCCTGTACATTCTGTGGTGCCGCCATATTTACCAGCCCCATACTTTCCTTCCTGCTCTTGTCTGCCCCTCCAGTCAAAACTATATGTGGCAATGAATGCTCCATATCGAGTGAGCAATGCAAAATGCAAACATTCAAAGTGGAGTGGACAGCTAGCTAGTCTGCCAAACTCCCTCCTTACTCTCGGATGTATCTTTTAGTGTTTCCTGTGTTTCCCTGGAAGTTATAGCACCTACAGGAATTTAAGGGGAGATGATGCCAGTGACCTTAAATAATTCACAGTCTGGATGGAAATGGGTGATTGCTCTGTAGCTTGAATCTTTCTTACATTTGAAATTGACAGTGGAGTCTTAAATAACAACATATTTAGGGCACATATAGCGCAGTGGGTAGAGCACGGGCCCCATGCACTGAAGCTCCAGTCCTCTAGGAGGGGCTTGAATCCTGCTCATGGCCCTTTGCCGCAGGTCTTCTCCCTCACTCTTTCTCCCACATTTCCTGTCATATCTTCAGCTGTCCTATCAAATAAAGGCAAAAAAAATATCTGAAACATAAAAAAGAATAACAACATGGTTGACATCTGTCATAACACATCATTTATGAACATTTTCCAAACAGTCACTATTTTTATTTTTATTTTTTTACAATTCTGATCAGTCTTCAAACATAGATACCGTTCCCTCATTCTTAGATTTCACACCAAATGACTAGTAATGTCAGAGTAATACTAGATACAGATATTAACATCCTCTGATTTGCACTAGATATGGGAATCATCCACCTAAGAATGACCATTGTAATAACGTTTCCACTGTGCTGTCACACTTATGTGTTGTGGTGAATTTGACCTCCATGTTTCAATGGAATACAACTCAATTTATTGTCTGCTGTTACGGCTGAACAGATCATTTGATTAGCTATTCCTTTGAGCTCTGCACCAGGTGATGTTGATAACAAAAGAATGGTGTGTTTCTCTCTGTAAAAAGGTCCAGCGCTCACAATATGACACAATGAATCCTTCTCAGTGGATTGATTATAGGTTTACAAAAGATCCAGTAAAAATATGACTCCTAAGAATTTGTATATGTCTATATGTTACAGAGGACTACTACTACGATTCCTACCAATCATTGTCTCATTCATTTATGTTATTCTTGATACAAGATAATATGTGATGTGATGTGGCTCACCTGGACAGTAAACCCAAAGGACAAAGGGATGTTCAGCTTGGAGTATTTGTTGAGTATTTATGATGCTGCAAATGGGTGTTGTGGTTTTCAAAGGATGTCTCCTCTTTGGCGTCTTCATTTGTGTCTCAGACTGTCACTGTGTTGCAAATGTCACTGCTTGTCAACATTCATGTCTATGTCTCAGTCTGACTGTAGTGCTACAGATTATTTCTCCACTTGTGTGCTCTCTGTCATCAGAGACAGACAGTTAGATCCCTTATTCCCTCCTCATGCATGAGGGCCAGCTCTTTACCAGTGACCCCCGTGGAGAGAGAAACAGAAACATTGAGAGGAGGGAAGATACTTTTATAGAGTGTGAAATTGGTTCAAGCCAAACAAAAAAACAAAAAAAAACTGCTAAGGCTAAAATATGTAGGCAACACAAGAAAATCTGAAATCTGAAATCTGAAAATGAATGGAAGACATGCATGGCAGTATTTGGTCATCTTTTCTGAGGCTCAAAACCAACTTCCTGATGTTGCATTATTAAACCATTTAGTCAATAGATTTAAGACAAAAAATTTTCAAATCCTTGAAAATGTGCAACACAAAGCACAGACTCTCTAAAAAGTCCCGAGGTGATACTTGTCCCCTTAGAATGATGCTTCAGAAGATTCTTTAGATTAGTGAGTCACATACTGCAACACGTCATCTCCTCTCATGCACTCATGCCATTGTGTCTGTCTGCTACAGCTTGGAATGAATGTGTTAATCCTGAAGCGTTGCTGAGGGAGCATTACCTCATACATCCAGACACTCACAACACACTAGCCAGTGATTGTAACGGCAGTGGGACTTTTTGCTCTCTTTGCTGTAATGACTCAGTCACAACTTTAATCTTGCTCCAAATGCTGGCATGGCTTTAAGTCACTCAAAAATAAAGTTAAAAATGAAAACCAGTGCCTTTCTTTCCTTTGGACAAATCCAAGGCTAGAACCAGGATTTAAGAACTACTGAGGTCACTGGTTTCAAAGAAATTTAAGATCATACGTCTAAAAAATAGAAGAGTCAACCATCCAAAAACAGCATGTCGAAGCAGTCTGTAATTGAACAATTGAAACTCCTGAGGTTGTTAAAATCCCCAAATTCCTCGGGCATGACCTCAGTGTCCTTAATGGTACTGTATCTCTGGCCTTCCTTGAGCAAGTCTCCCACTTAATCATATACATTCTTACCCTCCACTTACTGTCATACTTTCTACATCACTGCTTTTGTCTCTTTAACTCTTTCCCCTGCACCACTCTCTGACATGATCTGTCTCATTGAGACATTGTAGGGACACTCCAGCTGTGACCGCTGAAATCTCTATCACTAGTCATTCATGAAGCTGGATGACTTTAAACTTGTTATCATACTGTACCCAACCCATCACTTTTTGCACTGCACGAAGCAGACATGTTTTAGGTCACTGCCATCTCTTGCAGCCGCTTGAATTTGAATGGCAGATAAAAGCCTCCATTTTTTTTAAACAGTCTCTTGCCTCCATGCTGACCATCTAACATTGTGAAACTTCCCGTATTTAATGCTGCGTTCACTACGAATGCGACGTGAATTTTTCGCGCGAGGCAAATACAAACAAAGTCAGTGTTTCCATTGAGTGTTTCTGCAAACCTATACCAATTATTAATTCAGGACTATTGGTTTTCATATAAGGGGGCAGATGGCTGTTATGTCAGGAGGTAAATGTTTATGTGACGTTTCTTAGAGAAGCAGCATGACGTGTCTAAAAATATGTGTGAACAAAGCCAAATGACATGGCTGATACTGGTGCATGTAGGAGAGGGTGCAGACCCCAGGGCAAGGCTACTGAGAACAGAAATAACTCGAAGAATCTTCATCAAAATAACTGCTGTGATCAAGTAAGAGCAAAAACTGCATTATTTTGCATGTTATATCATCTCAAAAGACTAGAAGATTTTTGGCAGATTATTCTGGCTTTAAATGATGCAGTTTTTCTGTTTTGTTTTTATGTTCCAAAATTAATTTGCTGCTTTTCTAAACTTGGAGTCTATCCTTCACTCATTTCCACATTCCTTGTCTCACAGGAACTTTAAATGCAGTTTTGGAGTTTTTAAATAGTAGGAACACTATTACTGGTTGGCAGGTGAGGTATGCATGGTTTTTGTTAAAGAGCATGCAATGGGAACACTTGAGTATAGTCTCTCAGAGAAAGGGAGAAGAGAGAGGTTGATTGAGGAAAAGAAAATGGAAGGTAAGGTAGGGTTTAAATAAGGAGGGAAGGGATATTCTGCCCGGTGTGTTCCCTTTCCACACATGGAGACCAGCTCTTTATGTACTGCCTCTATGGCAGAGAGGAAGAGAGACATTGTTGAATGAGGGAGGAGGAAGGCCCAGAACAGGATGGAAACTGGAGCAATAAAGACAGGAGAAAGATAGAAATATAAGGTGATTAAAATCAGAAGGTTTTATAGCACCTGGATCTGACAAATAAAAAAGGTTACAGCGAGATTAGTTCACTTTCCATAGAGAAAGAACAGAATCCTTTCACATCAAATTCATAAACTTGCCTGAATCAATATATTTAGAGGTTTAATTGATGCAGCCTTACAGATCTGGTATGTGCAGCATTTTCTCATTGTATAATATGTATCCAGTTAAAAGTCCACATCGAGCCAAGTGTGATTCAAATGCCTGAAAATGCTTTTCCTCCAGCCTCTTTATGGAGGAGGTCTTTGGAGCCGACTTAGGTCAACTTGAGGTCGACATTTTCTCAGATTTTACATCAATCAACGGCGATGGTTTAGGCTGGGAGCTAGATACACAAACTGTTCACATTTCATACTGCATCTGTTTTTGTGTTCTAAATGTGTGATTTCTCATGTGATTTATCAAAATGAAGCCTGTTAAAAAAATTGGTAAGTCCTTCAACCCAACTTCTCTCTGCTTAACGGCTCCCCTATCCTCTTCATCCAGTCATCATCCCAATTTCACAATAACGAACAGATCCTCTGGCTTAATGATAGTGTCTGCATCTGTGTTCTCTGGTCCATCGCCCCTAAACAGCCTGAACTGGCCAACTGTACTGTACACCCAGCAGATGCACTATCCCCTTCTCCTGAGTCCCCACCTTCAGTATCCCCACCCATGGACATATTTCAACAAGTCATCGCCTGCACCCCCAAATGATCTCCTAATGAGAACCTCAGTTCATGTCTGATTGTCCCTGAATAAACCTGTTTGCTCCAGTTGCCTTTCCTCCTCCACACTGTGTGATTGATAACCGTCCATCTAACGGTTATGAGGATCCAGGATCGCTGCTGGGTGCCCTGAAAGCTGATTCTGGATCCCTCCCTCATTCATGAGTTTCATGCCGCACATCCAGACAAAACTGGTCAGAAGCCAGGTAGCACCTGTGTGTTATTGTGTGTGTGTGTGTGTGTGTGTGTGTGTGTGTGTGTGTGTGTGCAAGAAAATAAATGTGGTACTCTATTTGGGAGATAATTACCTACAACTCTGTAGTCTTCTCCATGAGCCTGTTTAAAGAGGCTGTATGTAGTCACACACACACACACACACACACACACACACACACACACACACACACACACACACACACACACACACACACACACACACACACACACACAACAAAGCTCCATCCTCAGAATTAGTGATGTCATAACAATGGCAGAGCTGCTGGCATCCTTGCTGTTGGATTTGTAAAGTATGTTTGTGTGCCAGTGTTCTCCCTTCTTGTACACTGTGACAGAATCTATTCGCCCACCTGCTCCTCTTCATTATCCAAAATGCAGAGCTGTAGATGTAGAGCAGAATAGATCTAGCTGCTTAGGTTCCTCGCCTGTCTCTCTCTCCTCTCACATCCTTCTTCATATTCTTCTCTTTGTTCCCTCTTCTCTCTCTGTTTTTCCTCCTGCTCACCTTCCCTCACTATTGGCAACTCCCTTCTTCATATGCCAACTTTCCCTCTCCTCTCTTTCTCTTCTTCACTCTCTACTCTTCTTTGCTGCTTACTTTCCTTTCTGTGTACTTCGCTTCCTTCCTTTCTGTCCTCTCCATGTTTACTGTTATCTTCCTTTTTGTCTCAGCTCTTAACCCCATTTCCTATCTTCTTGTCTTCTTTCTTTTCCTCTCTCTCTTCACCTCTCCTATCTTATCACCTTGACTCCATACCTTTATCTTCATGTTTCCTTTCTTCCCTCATCTTCTCTCCTTTTGTTTTGTATCCTCTCCTTTTCTCTATTGTCTTCACTCCTCTCCTCTCTCATTTCCTTCTTTCTTTCCTTTCCCATTTCCTTTTCTCATCTACTTGTCTCCTCTCCTCATCTTCATACTTCAGAATGCTCACCACGTATTCAATTACTTTGGACTTGATTACATGCTTAAAATGTGACATCGAAGGGCAAACAGCCACTTATTCTCCAAAGAAAATCTATCGACGACCTGCTTATAATGCTGCCTGGTTTCTTCCGGCTTTGGTTTTGGGATGTGCTTTCAGAAGCTTTTGTCCAACGTTGGTGGTGGCAGGTGTATGTTGTGAGGAGCAGGAGGGAGTTTTCTCTGATGCACCGGTCTTCCGACACACATACACCCACACCAAGGTTGCTTTATACACCTTGGCCCTCAGTCAGATGAACTGCTTTAAATAACACCTGAATACTCACAGCTGATGGAAACGCTCACATGTAACCTCTCCTGAGGTTGTTCTCACCTGCCTTTTTCTAATACATGCACAGAGAATCACAAACCCAGGTTCAAAATTTCATTAAATCACATTATACTGTTATGGGGGACATTTCAGAAGGAGGTTCAAAATCTTAAGTCTGTCTGAAATCGCTGACAATTTTCTTAAGCTCATGTTGTCATGGACTTGGGACTTTTCTGTGTGGAGTTTGCATGATCTCCCCGTGTATTCCCTCCAGGTACTCTGGCTTCCTCCCACAGTCGAACACCTAATATAGGTGATATATAGGTATATATAGGTATATATAGGTGACTGTGAATGAATGAATTGCTTGTCTTTCTCTGTGGCCCTGCGATAAACTGGTGACTTGTCCAGGGTGTACCCCGCCTCTCGCCCAATGTAAGCTGGGATAGGCTCCAGGCTGCTGCGACCCTACCCAGGATGAGCTGTTACAGAAAATGGATGGATGGGTGTTTCTGTTTAGTTGTTGTATGTTTCTTGTTCTATTTTGTTACTCGCCTGTCTTCTCATTACATCCTGTCTTGCACGAATGTTACAACTAAATATGTCAACCCATCTTAACAGGTTAAGTGTAATATAATGTTAATATAACATTACTTGAGGATTGCCTAAACTGTTCTAAATTACTCATTTCAACTTCTAAATGTCAAATAATATTTAATTGCTTTTCGCATAAGAAATTAAATTAGATTTTTGCAGAAGAGGATAAGATTTCAGTTGCAGCTCTTTGTCCTTGCACTCTCTATATATCTTCTTAATGTAATACAAAACCAGTGCAGTATCTGCATGTCAGGGGTCACAGGCCACATAATCGTTGATTAGCACATTTCTATCTAAAACACATTTGGCTGGAAGAACAACTAAGAAGCTATTTTCATCAGTTTCATCGTATGTATTTGCCATAGTTTGCCTTTGTAGGGCAGCATGGTTGAGCGATAAATTCAGTAATTTAAGTGAGTTTGAAGTTACATAATCTCACAAGTGAAGCTAAGCTAATACTATAAAAATAGCCTCAAAGATGACCCCGGAATTAAAACGAAATATCCTTTGTTGTTTATAATGACTTTTTACTGGAATCATTCATGTGGTGCATTACTCATAAATTGTTGTGCAGGTGTTTTCTATGTAATTTTGCATTGATTATGATGTACTCACATGTAGAGGCTACTTTGGTGGGAGGATGAGACAGAGAGTGAGCTGGAGGAGGTGCATCTCTGTTTAACTTGTTAGTCATCAGCTTTAAACAGGTTTAGACTCAAGGTGACTCCAAGAGCTTGAGGACCGTCTTTGTCTGTGGGTGAGTTTGGGCCCATGTCCACCAAAGCGTTTTTTTCCCAGCTGAAATTACCAGGTGCTCTTCTGAAAACGCCCAGCTGTGAGCGCCTCATAGCCCTTTGGAAGCGCAGCGTTTTTCAGCTGAGGCGCTTTGGTTGTTATGATACGCCATATCCGCAGAAGTAATTTGTGTTGTGAGTAACTAATTTTGCGGATAGTTTGTTTTATTAACAAATACTGAGTTTAAAAATGGCAGCACAAAGTAGAGCACTTGGCCCTGGTACTCTGGCTCTGGCTCTGGATGAAGGGAAGGCTGGAGGAAGTAGGGAGAGAGGATGGACACGCAGGTCTAACGTGGGTCCCGCCCCTCCTCCGCTGTGATTGGACAGCAGGGGAAAAAGTGACAGTGACGAGCGCAGTGAACTTAGTGTAGAAAAGACGCTTAGCGCCTCATCACACTACTGCCGTTTGTAGCATAGTGTGAATCTGCTAACATTGCAAATAATTAAACAAATACGCTGACCTCAGGAAAAAATGCTTTGTTGGACACAGACCCTTAAGGTAGTCTCAGAGTGCTGGTTTATTCATCCCTCCGTGGTGAGATGGAGAGCCTTGACATGAATTATTCTCATTTTCATTTCTTGACATTGAGACCACTCCTTGTGGACCTTCAGCTGGGACTCTTAGCAGAACTGCTGTAGCAACAGGGATTGACACTGTATCATCAATAATGTTAAGAATTTTCAAAGTCAAAATCAAGTACATCCTGAAGGAAACTTGCACATCTTTCTGAAACTATATCCAGTTTCTGTTCCAGGAAATGGGAGAAGCTTTCATAAATAGATCCATAAAAACATAGAATAAAAATAGAAGTGTGGAGGCAGGTGTTACTAAAAATATACACTTGTGATAAGGATATTTTTTATTATGCCTTTTTCTCTTAATTACTTGCTGTCAACGAGCCAGTTATTTTTAACAAGCTAAAACAATGCACTACTAATTACCCCTGTTGTTTACAGAGTAAGTCTTCTATTAGAATGCTAATTGGAAAATGCTTTAGTGTCACTAAATGCCATTTTCAACTAGCTTCTGGGAATATGTTAGCATTAACAATACATTTAAAAACTGCAACATTTAATTAATAACCCCAATGTACCAATTATGAAACTGATATATTGTCAAAATGTCAGAGTCCTATGGGATTATACTCACAGGTTGATTTCCCCATTGAATTGAGGTGGGTGGAAATTAATAAAGGGTTTAATGTAAAGTTGAAGCCTGTTTTCAACAAAACAAGGGAAGTCTTACAGATTCATTGTTATGATAAGGAAATACTCATAGGTCAAAAAAAGAAATACACATTTTAGAAAGTGTTCTTCCTGAAAACAAACAAGAATCAGAGGGAGGTCAAAATAAAAACAAATGTGCAAATTCAAAACAAAACAAAACAAAACAAACAAAAAAAATATTATAAGTTCAATTTGATTTTGACATCATTGTTTTTTATATTTCAGCACAGAGAGGACAGATGATGACTAAGTGAAACACGAAGATAAATCGTCCTCTAAATAGCAGAGGTGGAGGCAGGGAGGTGTGCCGGAGGCTCACACACACACACACACACACACACACACACACACACACAAACACACACACACACACACACACACACACACACACACACACACACACACACACACACACACACAGACACACACACAAACACACACACACACACACACACACACACACAAACACACACACACACACACACACACACACACACACACACACACACACACACACACACACACACACACACAGAGACATACTTGCATACCTGCATGCTGTACATGTAGCTTTAAGGTTACCTACACACACAGGCCTACACACTGCTCAGCTGACACATGTCTTAAAGGCACAGTGCTAACAAAGCCTGAGTCACTGTGCAACAAGCCTCAGGCCCACTCAGACGTACAAGTCATCATCACACCTCAGCACATACACACTGACAGCTATCCTTGTTAGGACTGCACCGAGTTCCATTCATTGTGGACCTAACCCGAACCCTAACTACCATGATCACTTCATACATGATCTGAGCCTATAAGTAATGTGGCATCATTACTTATACTTAGCTGACTGGACTGTGCATGAACCCCAACCTCAGATCAATGGAGTCACTGTAGGCAAAAGGGACCAGCAGCCTCCCAGTGATCCTAACAGGACACCAGACTGGGACAGGACACGGCCTCGGTGTGGAGGTGACTTAAAGTGGCTCTGATGAGGAATGCGATATGTCAGGAAGGAACAGGGGAGAAGTGAAGCTGCAGAGGAGTGAGAGACAGTCAGGCAGCAGCAGTGGCAACATATTGTGAAGAGGTGGACCATCTTGACATCTTACTCTGTGGATTGAGGATTTATTTTGATCATACCAGAGGTTATGTGTGTTTGTGCGTTTCATGTAGTTTGAATGAAGTGTTCTTTTATGAGTTAATGAGGCAATTAAGCTTCAACAGGAGAAGCTTGGATAAGAATGTTTCATTTCTTGACATTTTGTGAGTTAATTTTGTTGACTTACTTAGCTTAATGCTAAGAGAACTGACGCGCACACACACACACGCACACACACACACACACACACACACACACCTCTCAGGAATGTCATGGCGGCTCAGCTGGGTAAAGCAAATCGTAGGTACTCACAATGCCAGGGATGATGGGATAAATCCGGCTCATGATCCCTCTTGCATGTCATCTCCCCAGTCTCTCTCATCTGTCACTCCTCAATATATGCTTGGAAAGAAATCTGAAGTAGCATAAAAAAAAATCTAACTCTCGAAAGCTCCTCACACATGAGTAAGCTTTGATTAGAAGATATGCACTGATGAGGTGAGACGTTTTTACTCAGGAGTTCTTGTTATTCCCTATACGACACATAAAGCAAGTTGCTGGTTTAGCTACATTAAAAGCACATTTGTATGTATTTGAGCTATAAAAAACTATTTTCATGGCCTATTTTCATGTTCAATTCTACTTTAGGGAATCCATTCTTGGATGCAGGGCTTAGTCAAAAACAGCACCATGATCTACTTGTGCTCATTCTTCATTTCATCCTGACGCTTGTCCAAGAGCCATTGTTCTTATAATGGACTTGCACACTGTGTAGATGTTGCGCCTGTGTGTTTATGTATGTGTCTGTCCTCTGTATACTTAATGGGGCGATAACTGCCTGCTGACTGCCTTAACCAAGGCTTCCTCACAGTACGGTGGACATCTGCAGGCCTTCAGACACTCACACTTCCAGCAGAGTGATTGATTAAGTGTCAAGGGTGTGAGTGAATTCACATCTTTATACTCTCTGTGTGTGTCTGTGTGAGAGTCGTAGGCATCTGAACAATAATATAACCAGCCAGACATCGGGGCGAAAAACAAAATAAACCTAATGACTTGATTAATAAAATCTTGATATTTTCTAGTGATCAGGCCTTCAGTCTCATCATTCAGTCAATCACTTGAGATGCGAAAAAAAAAAAGTCTGTCAGCCTGGTTTAAACATTCACACTGAGAGAATATTAATCACAGATGTAACACTTATGACTGATATCTAGGATGCCCATGTAAAGCAATAAATGATGCACAACCCTTTGAGAGAGAGAAGTTGTAAAGAGAGGACAAACAAGAAAGAAAAGTGAAACAGCTTATAGAAGAGACAGAGAGGAGAATCTAAAGAACAAACAAACAAAACGATAAACTCTATCTATAAAAAGATATACTAGAAATATAAAAATAAGACAGCTGCTTCTCAGGATGCTTGTGGTTTGGTATTGTTTGTGTTCGTGTCTGTTCAGCTCTATAGTTTCTTATCTTTTGAGCTGTGCGGTGGTGAGGATCTTATGTTCACTTTATTTCACTTTTGTCACCTCTTGAATCTGTCAAGAAATGTACTTCTACGTGTGACGAGTCCCTCTGGTCTTTTTATAGTAATCCTTTTATTTATTTATTCATTGTTAGAATATTCAACAGCACGTGTTAATACGTATGTTCTGATGACCATTGCCTGAGAGGCTTGACAGCCTTATGCATATATTCACAAGCCTCCCCTTGATTTGATCAGTCCATGCTGATCAAAGAATTTTTAAAACCGTTTTCCATAGTAATTGGATTACATACAGACAATCTCATCTTCTTTCCTTCTTGACGTACCAGTGAGAGTGTATGTGTGTGTGTATAGAACTTGTTCGCATATCCTTAGCTTTGTGGTATTCTTGTTGACTACGGGAATTCACAAGCCGCCATATAACCGCTGCCGTGTGCTTCCAGTCGTGTACTTCTGCTAAGATGGCCTGTATTACAATGCAATGCAGAGCAGAAACTTGCAGCTGCATTAATGACTGCTGCATTCCAGTTACAGGAGATGCTGCTGTTGTGGATGCTGGCTGACTCTTACTGTTACTGTAACGCTTAGCAAAGGCAATTTAATTAATGTGGCACATTTTATTACAAGTACCCTCAATGTCCTTTTTCGTTGAACAGCAAAAACAGGAAGAGAAATGAGAACATAAAGCATGAACAAAATATAGGCATGGTTAAAATGGGAATCATCGGCAAAATGTCTATTACACAATATTTACTCTTACATATCATTGGGTATGTTTGTTTTTTAATACCCTGCTAGCGACAAAAAGCCTGTCCCATGTACACAACCACACCAAAGGACAGCAGCTTAGGTTCAGTAATTCAAACAAATAAAAGCCTGTGCTTTTATTTTTAAGTTTCATGGTATACTGTATACTGTGTGTTATAGTGTGCCTTTGTGAAGGGCTAAGTCTTATTTGGTGATGTCGTTAACTTACCTCTTGTATCAGTAAACCTTTACATCATTTTTTTAAATACTGTATAGCATTCAAAGCACAGTAAAGGCTGATGGAACATCAACTTATTGGTGGCGGTAAATGAGAATACATGTCAGGGGATCACTAACATTAGTTGGATTGATCGTATGCATACCATGAATGTCTCAACAAAATGTACTGCCACTTTAAAAGTAAAAAAAAAATAATTAAAAATTAGATATTAATATTTTTATTTTATTTACCAAAGTCATGTTGTGGCAATCCCTCTGGCTTGGACTAGACCTAAAAATGACACACAAATGTAGAGAGATGTTAATCATACAGTAATTATAAATAAGTATGAAGATGCTTTGAAAGCTCAGTCTGTATATTTGTTCTTGTCAGCTCAGTCAGCTCCTTCCAGCTCAACCTCAGCTAATATCTTATTCTTTAAGATCTTTCAGATCACATTTCCAATATTGTCCCCGTTTTATTTTATTCTTTTTATATTCAGCTGGCAAAGAGATCTGAGATCAGGGGTGTTGATGAGTTAAATATTTTTATTCTATGCTTTCACATCTGTCTCTGTCCTTTATGGATTCCATCTGCTTCAGACAATCTTATCATCACAGTCACATTATTACTTACTCACCCCTTTCTCTACAGTCACCCAGTCTCACATCTTCACTGGCCTCAAGCAACTTGTGTGATTAGCTTTCAAACATCTTTCTAAACCACTAATATTTGTTCTGTGATTGGTTCATTTTGTGCTTTTCATTTCAAAGCATGCAACCGAGGAACCACAAAGTTCCGTTTTTGACCTTACCACTTTACCAAGTAGCGTAATTTCAGCTCTTGGACGACAGGGCATTTATCCTTTCTTATCGGTATGAAGGTGAACAATGTCCTGCATCTCGGGTGTCATATGTCTTGAAGCTTTATTTTCACAGAAGACTCTTAAAACACTCGAAATTATTGAAGGGTTGCCAAAGGTCTCCTTTTGGTGGCATCTTTAGAAAATGGCAATCATTTTCATTATAGACAGTGAATATACTTTTTGAAAAGGGGCACTCTCATCAGGCTTAGAGACAGACGGTTCTGTTTCCTTGTGGCTTTTAAGAGACCCCTGAATGAGATTATTGTGTCATGTTATAGCTCACTTTTTCTTCTTGTAAGTGAACGGTTAATTGCCAGTATTTGAAGTCTACTACATATACTGCAGCATACAGTTTATATAATTTCCACAAGGACACTGCAATTAAACAATGACAGTGTCAAGGGCAGCATAGGTAGTTGTTAATTATCTGTATCAGGAATTAAAATGTTTTTCCTCACACGAACCAGAATTTTCTTGTATAATTACAGGGGTTGGTTGCATCTAAAGTCATCAACGTCTAACTTAAAACTAGACTAAACTTAGTTAAATTGTGACAATACATCTAGGCTCCATATAACATGATTGTTTCATCTGCATTATAATGATTACTATTAAAAGGGGTGTACATAAGTGGTGCACAGGAACGCTTGCCCGTCAAAATAAACAATGTGCGGCATGTATTAGAACCAGGAGTGCTTTTGCATACCACCACTGTTTACATAGTGTCTGTGTCTCAACAGATATAAATTAATTAATGAAGGTGTGAATCAAACTGCAGAGGACATAGGAAATTTATGCAGTGGGGGGCAACTTTCAAAAGTATATATATATATATATAATTCTGTAACATCATCCTGTGTTTATGCCAATACATTCCATCAGTTCTTTCTTCATCCTGGCCACATAGTGTAGCCGTTGCCTTGACTTTAATTGTGGTCTGAGCGCTTCAAGATGTATGGTGTAATTAATTATACACTTGTATCTACTTTTACACCAAACCTTACCTATATCTGTCTTGTCGAGCCAGGAGGAGTATTTCCTCTCTGACAGCAAAGATGGGTCAACCCTGTCCTCCCTGTGCTGCGCTGGGTGCAGCTGTGTCAGGGTAGGGAGCCGTGTCAGGGGATTAGCTATTAGCTAATAGCATCTTAGGGGAAACACTGTTACGGGATACAAGAAATTTACTCACTCCATTGTAAAGTTACTAAGCTTTTTAAGCTTTTATTTACAGAAAGGGGACGTGCAAAATGATGGAAGAATTCAAGAAGATGTGTAGTATAATGATGACAGCTTGTAGGATATTCATGCAGTACTAAAGGTGAGCACCAATGCAGTTAGCCGCTGTCTCTAATGGAAATATTTCCCTTCTGTCTAACAGTGTATAGCTGTTTAAAAAGGACAAAATATTATTGTATACTCTGGTATTACAAACCCCACTTTTTACATATTTCGGTGTGTATGAAAAAACCCCCACAAATCTTGTTGATCACCGTGAGACACACTTCATTCAAACTCAAGAGAAACGAAGTAAAACTCCCCAAAAGTGTCTTTGTTGGTCTTTTCACTTCCAAAAATGAGCCACTCTTTATTCTCAGAGTTACACCTACCTCGCACTTTTAAGAGGCTCAAATTTGACACCCACTCACATCTAAAGACAATTTGTCATCACACACTTTTTATTCTATTTATTGATTTTATAAAGACTTTGGTCACTAATTGCAAGACTACATTGAGATTCTATTGAGATTATTTCCCATCATGCTGCTGGTGGAAAATGTACAGAGAGAGAGAAAAAAAAAACACATCAGAAAAGGATGCATCTTTTGGCCACAGCTGCCATCGTGTGTGTTTGTAGTGATTTGTACTGAAACAACAGCCAAAAAGAATCAGACACCATATAGTGTGGACACTTCTTTTTCTTCTCCACTCTGTTGAGGTACCAGCAGGATGACACATCCAACAGACATCCATGTTCACTCCACATCTCCAGTTTCTGCTCCTTTTCCACTCTTCAAGAAAATCGAGTCTTGCTCTTATTCCTACGCCTCCCCGGTGTCCGGTTGCTGCTTCCTGTTTGGTGCTGCAGAGAGTGCACCTATTGGTTGCTGACAATGTTCATGTGATTCAAAGTCACTATTTGCATGAGCCAAGACTAAAGACTTGATAATATTAAACACGTCTGATTTTATTGGAACGCCAAGACGTGAAAAAGACCAACTTAAAACAGCTGACTGATTTGTAACGATAGAGATGACTGGATCACGCTGCAGCTCTGGTAAAGATATTATGATTTTAATAAGACGTTGGAAATGTGTCTGCGACAGTGAAATCTCTTGAGGAGTCGTTTGATGTAAGGTCAGCATTAGATGTAGAAATATTTGGAAAAGAGTGCAAACGATCACAAAGGCAGCGGAGGAAACAGAATATAGAGGCAGAAATTGCCCTTTTTTTAATGAAAAATATCAAACTCAACTTGTGGTTCATGCAGAAAGACTAACTCTTATGACAAGGTGAGAAATGCTAGCAAAAAAGGAGGCAGTAAAACTGGTACTTAAAAAGCTAGTTAAAAAAAATGAAATGGAGTGGTACCTCCAAGTCTCAGCTGTTAATGTTTTCCCTGATGTACCTCAAGAAGTTCGTCTTATTTCAACATGAGACTAGACGGAAGCCTCTGAGCCCAGTGTTTAAACACATACTTAAAGTAATAAGAGGGGACTGAAGAAGATGGAGAACGATGCTTGAAACTATCGCCATAACAATAACCATTTACCAGAAAGAAAGGAGGAAGCGGTGCACATCTACATCACTCAGTGAGTAGCCGGATCCACTTCATGCCTGTTCGTTTTGTTTATTGTCTCAGAAACACAGTTTTCTCTCTTCCTCTCTCCAGCACTGCGGCCTTGTGAGGTTCACTGGTCCATTCCATCAAGGTAATGTGATTAGTTTACTAGGTCTGGGACCTGGACAGGTTTCCTTTGGCTGCAAAGCACAGTGTGTTCATGTGTGTGTGCAGCTATGTTTGCAGGTGTGTGTTTGAGTCCTGCGTGGACGCCGTGATGGATGATGAAGATGAACAAATCGATACAAAGAGCCAGTCATTGCGGCTACATCCCAATTTACCTCAGCATGTCTGCACTGTCAGTCAGCAGGCAGAGACAGAGGAAGGGAGAGAAAGAGAGAAAAAAATAATGATAAGGTGATGAGGTTGAGAGGAGAGCATGAGGAATAGGGAGGTGAGGAAACAGACAGAGGAGAAGGAGGAGATCGATAGGGAGATGATGTGCAGTTTGGGATTAGGGAAAGAAAGTAAAATGAATGATAAAGATACAGTGACTGGTCTGTTTCTGTCATATCAATCAGACTTGGTACTTTTCCTGAAAAGGTCACATCACCACAGTTGGATACTTTGAGTAATTCAGTCACATACATGCACGTGGAAACAAGACATGTAAAAATGTGTGCACACACTGCAGGGCAGGAGCAATCATACATCCCTTCAAACCCATATGGCATGCTCTCGTCTCTCGTAGTAGATAAGACTGCTAACCCTTGACAGTTCAAAATGGATTAGGAGCATCTTCATTGTGAGCCAATTTTCTCAGAGCGGTAAGCCTTAATGTCTGTTTTCAGCACCAGTGCTTTGCTTTTAATGGTTCCTGTCTGCTTTTTGAATTTAAGGATGGAATTAAGTTATCTGAAGGGAAATAACTCAATGGGACACAATTACCTTGTAGCCGCAGAACCGTGCGTATGTGCATGTGTGTGTCCATGTGTGCACTAAGCCTCAACAAAGAGTCAACAACATACCGCCGCTGCATTAAAGCATCAGCAATGGAAGTATTTTCACAAGTCCAGAACTTCACAGATTTAAGTTTTGTCCATTCATCTGTCTCAGCAAATGGCATTTTATATTTTTTATGTAGTTCAGACTTTAACATTATGACTGTGTGGTAATAATACTGTCAGATGCGATCGGGGAAGGTTTGCTTTAAGCGTGCATTGCATCATGTTTCTCTTCTTTTATGTGGTACAACTGGAGGAAACCATGGAAGCTGTTGTACAAGTATTTAACGTCCTGTGCATTGGTTGATCTGTGTCATGCATCAGCCTCCGCATGATCTCCACAAATGGGCTCATAAAATATCAAATACGCCAATGACAAAACACATGCTTTGCTCTCTGTTCAAAATTTTCAATTCATGTTTTAGGTTAACATCAAAACCAAAATCTTTCCCTTACCTTGAGAAATGATGCTTTGTGTTGCTAAAACCCAACTATCCCTGACGGTTATACATGGGACTGGTTGTTACAATCCCTAGTGTGCCGCACATGCCCAGTGCGTACACCTGGCTGGGTTGGGGGTGTCGTGGGGATAATCGGGTGAGGGCGCTGCCAAATTGAGTTGCATGGCTCGGTGAAGAAGTCATCAGGAGGCCACCAACCTGAGTGTTTCCACCTCAAAACCTCAACACTCTCCAGTTGGCAGGTCAGCAGGATTGGCCAAGTCACTGCCCCTCTTCTCCAGGCTTCACCTGGTGTTCCAACGTAAGATTACCCTATTAAGTAGGGTTGGTCCGGCCCTTGATGCTGCAACACCAAAGGCTCAAAGTATCAAAGACATGGTTCTGGGGGATTGGGTGTGTGTGTGTGTGTGTGTATAGAAATGTCATGATTTTTATGGACTAGAAAAAAAGCAAACATTGAATGTAATCTAGGAAACCTGCCTGTAAAAGTGATTAGAACATTAAATCTTACTTATGCAGTATTTTTCATGTTTCATCAATATTATAGAAAGGACCCAAATGCAGACTAAAGCCAGAGACACAAGAAATGCAGTTCAGGCGATTTAACCCTCCTGTTGTGTTTGTTTCCTGCAGACTGGTGTCCCCAGTCAAAAATGACCGCTCCATTATAAATCCATAATAATACAAATATTATCAGCTAATGTTGAACATTACATTACATTACTATTTATGGTCTGTAGACATCATTGACTTGAGTTCAGATCACTTGGCCATCATGCTGCCACAGAATGAGCTGAGAGCAAGGCCTCAATTTTATATACCAGAGCTGCCAGAAAGTTGTTTATATCATTGAAACAATGTTGGTTCCCTTGGGGTAAAAATTCTATTGGGGATAGATTCCCATTGGGGTTGCCATGGAAGCCAGAAAGGGTCATTTTTGACCAGGAACACAAAGGTAAAGTTCAATTTAACACCCAAAATTTTATAAACATTCTCAAAATTTATTTTGTGTCTTCAGATTCCATGTGTGAACAAAGTCGTGGAACATTATGACAAAAAGATGAAATTAACTACATCGTTTTAGAAAGAAAACAGAACTGTTGATGGTGGCACAGGTGGAGACAATCAGCCAATCACACACTGGAGGGAAAATGTTGAAGGGGAAGACACAAGGAGGATGCTATGCTATGATAGATTAGCATGAAACAGGGCCTACAAAGACACAGAGGGAGAGGGGACAAACCAGAACTGAACACAGAAGACTAAAACCAAGGCAGGGGAAACAAAAGGTCAAAACAGATCACAAGAAA
Source organism: Chaunax sp. Z400 (assembly GCA_037577475.1). NCBI lineage: Eukaryota > Metazoa > Chordata > Actinopteri > Lophiiformes > Chaunacidae > Chaunax > Chaunax sp. Z400. The sequence goes on from CM075193.1 coordinate 23,395,808, forward strand.
AGACGGCAGGAAGTGTAAAGCATGGAGAACACAACCCACAAAATAAGCCATGACATTATTGACCTCTAAGGAAGCTCCATCTTTACAATCAGCCAAAGGAGGCTGGAGGATTGAGAGGCTGCAGTGAAATAATGTTTACTCTCACTCTGTATTATGTCCTGTTGCTATGTTAAACCTAAAAGAGCTGCGTTGCTATGTCATATACAAACACATTTATTGTACACTCATCAATTTAGCTGCTTGCACTCCATGTCTGCCCACCTGCAAGTATAATGACCACCATTATTGCCTTATTTTTCACATGGAGTATGGTTGAAATTACAGTCAGACAATCTGTTCAGTGCATTGTATAATTGTGAATCACCAATGTAAAAAACCTTTTAATGCGTGATTACACACATGTAAAAGCAACGTTGCTCATGCTCGACACATTCCATCTGGCAGGTTGTGTGTCGATTTTGTGTAATGATACATTATAGCACATATTAGTCATACGGGTTCCAGTCCACATTGCTTAGAGGACACACAAAAGCCATGTTTTACAATGATAGAGCATTTACCTTGCGTTTTTTTTTATATGCCAGCTGTTGGATCTAATTAAGAGGCTATTTCAAGCCTGTTACAAACCTTATTCAAATTCAACTTAGAGAGCCTCAAATTTTAAACAAAGTCCTTGTCACATGTGTCACAACGACTCTTCTATTTTTGATTGAGGACAAACTCCTTTTTTCTTCCTTTCTGCTGCTCTGCCCCCCAGCTCCCCTAACCCACTCACCTTTAACTTGTGTTATGACTGTCCCTCTACATTGCCATGGTAATGAGACAATTCCTCACTCCCCCATTTCACTTTCAGGAATTGGATGCACCACTGCACCACCCAGCAGAGGGTGTTTTAGGCCTTTGATGCACAAAATGTGTCAAAAGTGACCCCACTTGTAAATTTCCCCACTGTGGGACTAATAAAGGGATATCTTATCTCTTATCTTAGTTTCTATTTGCTATATCTTTACAATTAATTTATTTCATTGTTCAATTTTCTAGGTATTCCTCAATTATCTTGTTTTTGATTTTTGCTTTATTACTTTTTTAATAAAAATCATGTTTGTATCACGACCCTTCTAACGCACAACATGGGTCAAAAATGACCCATATTCATAAAAAAAGACGTATTCATTCCCTATGTTATTTCATATATGACTCAGTGTTTCTATGCTATACCTTTGCAAAACTCCTCCCTTTGTGGGCGTGGTCTTGCTTTTGCCTCTCCATTGCACCTGTTTTCACCAAAGCAGGTGGAATTGATTCAGTTGATTACTTACCTGCCAAACATTTCACAACTGAACAAGGCTGCTTTTGCACATCTGATGCATCTAAGTCTTATTTTACAATTGTTTTTACCTAAGAAAATAGGTTAAAATTATCTAGAACTGGATCCATTACTAGTCAGAAAGTGAGATATATTCGGACATAGTCTTAGGTAGCTATAGCTGTTGATATATTTTACCATAGCAGGCTAAAGTTAGCTCGCTTGATATATTCTATTCTAGCTAGCTTGTCATGCCACCTATGCAGAGGTGCATGGAGGGCATGCCCCACCTCCAAAAGCATATTACTGGGAAGATGTGGGGTAGAAAAACAAAACGCAACCACCACCCAGCCACAGGAGGACATCAGACAGGAGGGCCAAAGGAAGAGGAAGAGGAGCAAGATCTGCCAAAGACAGAAAAGTCAGAAGCTGGTGTTCCCAGTGCAGCGGGCCTGTGTGCAAGGGGCACAAACATGGAGTTATTTGTAAGGCATGCAAGCACATGTTCATAACACCTCACTACAATTCACTACAGTTCAATATCAGTGTTATCAGTGATATGTATGTCATGTGTGACAAGGTGAGAAATAAACATATTTCAAATATAAAATGCATTGTTGTTTAATCCAAATCACTACTTTAATAATAATTGTTGTAATAAAGTATTATTATAGTACATAAATGCATACATGGGTCATTTTTGACCCATGTATGCATTAAATCTCTCAGCATAACACTGATGCACACATGCATGACAAAGAACTTTATTATTTATATTCATATAAAACTATTATGCGTGACTTATATTCTATGCAAACATGTCTCCCCAAATCAGGTTGCAAAGTGGTATTAATATAAAGTAGCAAAAGTGACCCAGATGCATGCTCTTATGTTATACAAGTGATCAGCATTGATTTTCATTATTAATTTGGTTTGCATCATCTATTGCAGTTCCCTGAAGAGACAACTGAATAAACAAATACATGTGCAGCTACATAACATTCAATGAGAAGATGAAAATAGGCCATGACTTTAAGGCAGATGTATAGGACTGCCACTTAAGCTCTTTACACAATACAGTATTTGTGATACATGCATTCATTGATGTTTTTAGTCTACTTAAAACTAAAAACAAAAGCCTTCCTCAATCTTAACTGAGTAATGTCTGTGTGTTTCGTACTGTCCCGGTAGCTGTCCTCTGTCATGGCATCCTGTTTTTTTTGTTGTTGTTGTTTTTGTTTTGTTTTTTTCTATAGAGGGTTATGTTCTTGCTGGCATTGGTTTGTTTGTCTGTTAGCTGGATTAATCAGAAAGACCCAAGGATTAATCCACTAGATTGTGGTGGTGAACCTGATCATCATCATGGACAGGTATAAAAAAGGCTAAGGTACATTACTGACCCCTTAAATCATACCAGCACAAGCAGAGTAATAAATAAAACCTAAAAGACAAAAAAATAGCTTGGCAAGTTTATTTTTCTCCCCACATCTCTTTTAAGGATGTTTTAAATAGACGGTGTACATAAGTCATTCAAACATAATGCTTATTAAGGAGAGCTGTCATTGTATGTTACCATGTTAAAGCTTTAATCAGGGAATTACCTTAATCTCACTGTTGTTCTCACTATTCCGTTATTGTCCTCCTGTCAGAATCAGAGAGTAACAGACAAAAACACATGTAACTGCCAGAAAAGACAACAGATTATGTAAATCAGCACTCACTAAAACGCACACTGTACATGCAGATCAACACCTGCTACACAAACAAGGAGGCACTGTGTAGCAGTAAACCCTTTCTGCTACCACAGTATGTGTGGGTTCTTCTCAGTGACAGCTCAGACGATGTTTGTGAACAGTCTTTATTTTACACAACTAATAAACTCAAAACACTGCTTTTCAGCTAACAAAATAAACCAAGCTTTGCAGCTTCTATTTTTTTTTTAACCTGTTCTGTCCAGCAATCTCGGCATGCAGTATGAAGATCTAGGTGCCTTACAGTGCCAGACAGATTTTACTCTGCAAAGGAGGATTGATCAAACTCCTCTGTTGAGTAATCTGGAACGGAAAGGGGGGATTGGGGGGGAGACAGTGGAAAGAAAGTGAGACACAGAAAGGGGTTGGGGAGACAAGGGAGACAACCACAATAACAGCAAAACAAACAAAAACAACAACAAAAAACAAAAACAAAAAAAAACAAATATATATATATATATATATATATATATATATATATATATATATACACACACACACAGACACACATAACTGTGTAACCTTTTGCGTGTGTGTGTGTGTGTGAGAGAAAGATTGTAACTGGATGTGGTTTTAAGTGGGGGGGGGTTGTTGCAACACCACGCCGACCCCCAGCAGTAGGCAGAGAAGGACCCAAACCACCATGGCACCTCACGGCCATGTGCCCCCACCACAAGGGAAAGCCAGTCAGGGGCCACAGAGGGAGCGCCCCGGGCAAGAGCCGGCCCACAGGACAGGAGATGGCAGACCCCCGGCCCAACCAGAGGCCGCCCCCCCCAAAGCGCATTCGAAGCCCAGAGCCCCAAACCCCACACACTCGAGCCCCGCCCAGACCCCCAGCACAAGGCCCGCCAAGCAACGGAGAAGACAGGGCCCACCCGAGAACCACCCCCAAGGGGACAGGCCAAGGCCCCCACAGGGGGAGCTCCCACCGCCAGGGGGACAGGGGACAATAGGGCCCAGGCCCAGCCAGAGGCCAGCCACCCCCAAGCATGAGCAGACAAATTCACAACAATCACACAGATGCCTTCCAGCATCAGTCCTAACGTGTCTCTCGCGTCAGACAGTCTGCCTGTCCAGGCATACTGAGAGACGTCCAGATCCATCATGCTGCAACATGAGGGAGAGAGACAGAGAGAGAGAGAGAGCAATCAGTTCTTAACACGAAACACCTGGAGTAATTAACCCTCTGTCCCTGACACCATTCCCCAAATTCACCCCTACTCCATCCCTCACCCACCACCCACATATCCTGCGCTAACCATAACCACACTGCAAAACACAAAATAAAGTAAAATTAAACCCCCAGACCATGACACTGTGTGGGCCTACACACACACACACACACACACACACACACACACACGACTGGAATAAATCTGTTGGTTGATAGAATTATCATAATCAAGGCTGCAGGGAGAAGGTAACAGATGAATCAAGAAGTAATTAATTTCTCCGTTTTTATCACTATTGCTCCGTCTCCCTCCCTCTCCTTATCCCTCTTCAAGTAGCCCTCCCCATTTATTTCATCACTATCAGCTGGTCTTGTACTCTCATTCTGCCACCTCTTACCCAAAGGCCTTTCCTCCACGACTCAACTGCAAGCTCAAAACTGCCTTAATTGAAACCGTCATTGCCTCGATTGCTTTAATTAATCACCTTTCCTGTGGTAAAGCCTTTGTGGTGATTTGTAATAGATACTGACATTGGCTATTCATCGAGGATGGCAGGAGAGAGAGAGTGAGAAATATGTCCCACCAATAAGTGTTTGATGGTGAATATCCACACAAAAGCATTTGGGTTCCCATTAATAAATGCAGTTCATTTTACGGTACTTAATGGAGTGTAAGCGTGAATTGAATTGAAAGTGTGGAAAGCAGCAGTTTAAGTTAAAAAGTAAGGGTTACTGTAAACAGAGTTTTTAAGTATTCAAAGATGTGTGCTGTTGGTGAAAGAGTTGCTAAGGACTGTGACAAATCTATTAATCTGCATTTTGATATGTCAGACAACAAATCACCAAAGGTAGTGTTGTGTGGCCCAAATAAAATAGTATGTTAATGAGTGTGAAGTGGCTGGAATGAGAATCAGCAAGTCAAAGTCTGAGGCCATGGTTCTCAGTCGGAAAAGGGTGGATTAATCACTCCAGGTTAAGGATGAGTTGCTGCCCCAAGTGAAGGAGTTCAAGTATCTCGGGATATTCACGGGTGAGCGACTAATGGAAGGGGAGATTGATATCAGCACAGACGCTGGAACAGTCTGTTGTGGAGAAAAGGGAGCTAAGCTACAAGGTGTAGCTCTCGATTTACCAGTCAGTCTACGTTCCTACCCTCACCTGTGGTCATGAGCTCTGGGTAATGACCGAAAGAACAAGATTGAGGATACAAGCGGAAATGAGCTTAGAGCTTGGAGATAGGGTGAGAAGCTCAGGCATTTGGTTAGGATGCCCTCTGGATATTCCGGGCATGTCCCACTCGGAAGAGACCCCGGACACACAGGATGGATTATATCTCTCGGCTGGCTTGGGAACGCCTTAGTGTACTCCCAGAGGAGCTGGAGGAGGTGGCTGAGGAGAGGGAGGTTTGGGCTTCTTCTGCTGAGACTGCTGCCCCCGTGACCCTGACCCGGATAAGTGGAAGAAAATGGATGGATGTTCCATCAATAGGTAACACAACATAGGATTTGATGTTGCACACCATTGACAGATGTACATTTTACATACAGTATGTTAGGGATCGACTGATTAACGGCTTCTTACTGGAAAACCCTAAATAAAACTGTTAAACATCAATCTGTGGATTATCATGAGCATCTTTGTCTCTGGAAAAGAAAAAGTGCAACTTGTCATTGTTCAGTACACAGTGACAGTATGAACGGAGAAATTACATGTTAGATCTGTTGCTTCAGTAAAAGATAGGAGCATTCACCATGACATCCCAGGCATAGCCTTGAAGTTAATTGCATCGCCCCTTCATAGCGACACCTTTGAGATCAGATCGATTCCTCTGTTTTATTGTCTTCTGCATTTTGTTTGCTGCTGTCCTTCTATATCTGTGATGCTCATAGATCTCCGTAAGGATGAAAAAGCTTTATACAGGGTGCAGCTGTGGGTTGAAAGAAGAAATAGATGGAAAAGGCAGAAAGAATGACAGAAGAGAAGTGTTTCACGTTTCTAAATGACAAAAGATTTACGTGTTATGGGTTAGGGATATGATCTGGCTAAAGTTTGACTTGTTTGAATTTTTTTCATCTTAGCCATGGGGCATATCTAGATAATAATCTTTAGAACAGATTTTTCAAATATGCACTTGTTTTTATGACTAACTTATGATGGTAATGTTTATTCATTTATGGTGTATTGTCTCCTCTGTAATCTCTTCAAAATGAGCTTTTGGTGTGAATGCTGAGCAGAATAATGGTGATTAAGGGATCAGCTAATGCTTAGCCACATAAATAAACAGGGGTGCATGTAATATGTTTGGTCTGGTTCTCAAAGGAAGACCTGAAGATGTTGCTTGGTGCTCACCTCTTGCACTGCATGAAGCAGACATGTTTCAGGTCGCTGTCATCATTGCAGTTAATAGCTTCCATATTTTCAACAGTCTCTTCCCTCCATGCAGACCATCTAATATTATGAAACTTCACTTATACTTAACAAAGGCAATGCTATTCTCACCACATATCTAACTGTTCTGTTCTAATTGGAGCCCCTATCTGCAAATTAAACCTGAGTAACTTTACAATGGAGCGAGTAAATGTCTCGCAGTACGGGACCATTTATACATAACATAAATAGCAGTGAGTGGCCTGCAAAATATATATTGGAGATGCGAACAAAACATTAAACGTTTGTACAACAGGCCATTATAAATGTCCAGATACAAGCAGAGGCCAGTTATGGTATGGCCGAAGGCAGAAAGGTCTGAACCACAAGGCTGAAGTTCTTCCTCCAGTAGCCAAAACCAACATGGCAGGAGCAGGATATACTGTATATACCCCTAATGGAGCAGGGGAGCAGGCGATCATCATCTGCATGTTTTAAAATGGGTGCAATAATGAAAGTTCATGTATGAGCAGAGAGGCTATTATCATTAGTGGTCTTAAACATCCATTGGTTATTTCTTCATGGCTTTAACCATTTTTCTGTTCCCTCCTGTCAACCTATGACACTTTTGCTTTTCATAATCCTTTAAATATTTGTGTAGGCTGTAGATGCTCTAAAATAAAGATCACAACATGGCTGAACTACAAAAGAAACATGTTCTCACCCACCCTTATGGGAGAAAATGACTGTCAGTCATTGTGACAGTATTATCTTGGAGATAATGACTGTCTGCTTTTAATCTTTAAAAAGGAGACTGAGCAGATGAAGAAAGTGGAATGTTCAAACACGATAACGACTTTGGTGAACGTTAAAATTCTTTCTTTAAAGTCAAACAATAGCAAAAACATTTAATATCAGATTTGTTCTGATGAGAGCTTTAAGCTCTGTCAGTGTCTTAATTACAATCTGTAATATAAATGTTTTATGCAACAGTGTGATTTAAGCAACATTTAAACTGGCAGGCCAATTTAGAGACACAAAGCAGCAAAAAGAGGTTAGCTTTGTAATGTGAAGCAAAGGAACCCTAAATATTCTCCACTTACTAAATACAAAAGGGCCACCTATAAAAATAAGAGGGCAATAAACTCAAATGAAAATAGATACTGTAGCATACTGGAAAAGAATATTTGCCCATTATTATCAAACAACAAACAGTTTTACAACTTATATGGAGCATGTAAATACTGCCCAGATTATTACGGTAATATATTTCTGTTAATAAAACTTCTTTTAATAAAAGAACAAAAAGCTGACCATTAAGGCTGTTTTGGATCTTGGACAGTACTGTGTTAAGGATTAGGATGGATGAGGGAAAACACACAGTTAAAAGATCCTGGAGATTTGTCAAAATGTCAAAATAAAGAAATTATAAAGTTTGGTCATGGAGTACATATGCCAAAAACGTGTGATTTATTTCTGATTTGCTTCAACATTATTCAGCCCCCTGCCCATGTCTCTTTCTCTAAACTGCCTTTTCTTCTCTCATTCTAACCCTGAAATGACATCATAAAAAATGCTGTAATTCTGTTTTAAGCTCTGGATGGTTTTTTTTTTTTTTTTTTACCAGTTTGAAGTGTTCACTCACCAACATGTCTTTTATATTAGGGACAAGGCTTTTTGAATCCAAGTATGTTCGCTGCCTCGGTTAACCTGTCAAAGCTGACAGCAATTACAAAATGGACATTAAAGAGAAACTGCATAAACTTGTCACCATAGCAATTATTTCTCACCACTGTGAATTCAAACTGACCATAGACACTGTTTTCTGAAAATGAAGGAAATTCAACATTTTAGTGTTTGTCAAAGAGATTTATAGAGCAAAGATCCACAAAAGAGTGTCTGGCCATGTGGAGGAAGAGTACCGGTAATCTTTTGAAAATCACCTAAAACCTCATGAAACAAGTCACCAGTGATTCTTTCAGATTCAGTCAAACATCCTGAGGATTTCTGAGCAGCACCTCTGATACACAGCATCTTCACCTTTGCTCAGCTGGGGAGGTCTCTCCGGCAGAAAGGGCAGTCCTCAGCCGAAAGGTGAGACAAACGATGTGTGTATTTCACCGTTTTCACCACGTCAAGATGGGACCCATCCATCACTCCACCACAATGACACTATAAATTGGTTACGTCAAATTAACCTGATGTATCATGGTGCCATGCGAGGGGTTTCAAATTGGTTTTGTGGCCTGTTATAAGCAATGGGTAGGCATTCATCAAGAGTGGCTTTTACTTGTCCCCAGGCAGGTTCTGGTGTAATTTCTTCCCTTCCCCCTGACCAGTAAGGAGCTGCAGATATTCTGCATTCTATTAGCTTATTGGCTAATTTAGCTGTTCCATAAATACCTTGAACATACATAAAACATAAATAAAGAATAAATGAATATGCATGTTATGCATATTCATTTATTCTTTATTTATTCTTATTTATTTTATTAATTTTTCCTTGTGGAAGCAGAGAAGTCGGATGTAATGTTGGAAATGTGTATTTTCTGATGGAGTAATTTGCAAAGTTTGACACTGACCTTATTTTATTAATTAAAGTTCGGCTTTAGGTTAAGGTTAATATATACCACAGCATACATGGGAGCATAGATTCTCCATGGATCAGGACAAAACAGACACTTACACTCATAACTTTCAAAATCAGTGACATGAATGAATGACAAAAAGATTTGCAATGCTATTTGCAATGCTCCAGGATGTGATGCATGAGTGATACTGAATCCCATGAGGGTGAATAAAATGGCAGAATCAGTGACCTGTAATTTTCCCCTCATAAGGAACCTTCATCTGAGGACGAGGAGCAGACGTCGAGTGGCTAACACCTCAACCTCTAAGTCTTAATGTCAAATAGCTGAACTTAAAATCCCACATAAGTAACAATGAACTGTATCTTGCTGCATTTGATTACTGAATGAAGTGCCAATGTGTAGTATGTGGACAGTGCAGCCTCAAAGTCTGCATGAATAATGCTTGTGTTTATGTTTGTTTGAGAGAGAGACTGAAAGAGCAAACGCTCCATTTCTTCATTCCTGGTATGGAAAACAACATGTTATTATCCAAAATTAGTCCAAACCTTTATGATGTATGTTCTTCTCCTACATTACTATTCATTCATTTTCTGTAACCACTAATCCTGTGCAGGGTAACGGGGGGGCTGGAGCCTATCTCTCAGCTTACTTTTTTAAATTATTTTTATTGGAGACATATGTGTGCAATACATGACAAAAACAAAGAGTGACACAGAAGATGCATACTAAACAGACGTACAGACAATTACATACAACTGGGTAGGGTGTGAGTGTGTGTGTGACACTATATAATATAATATAATATAATATAATATAATATAGTATAATATAATATAATACAACATACCATATGTGATATATCTGATAATAATAATATATTATAATTATTATCATCATTAATAATAATAATAATAATAATAATAATAATAATAATAACAATTGCAACAATCACTTCATACAGCGATCAGGGGTGAGGCAAGATCCGGGCACTGGACAGGCGAGTAGCAACCCCCCAAATCAAAACCCCCAGCAACACAACAGGAAGCCCCAGCAGGAGAAAGGCAGTGGCGGGTCCTCGGTCCTCAGCTTACATTGGGCGAGAGGTGGGGTACACCCTGGAAAAGCAGCCAGTTCATAACAGGGCCAACAACCTATTAACATTCACTTTCACACCTATGGAATTAAGAGTCACCAGTTCACCTCTACTGCATGTTTTTGAACTGTGGGAGGAAGCTGGAGAACCTGGAAGGAACGCAGTTTCCACACAGAAAAGTCCTCAGGTGGATTCAAACCCAGGACCTTCTTGCTGTGAGGTGACAGTGCTACCCACTACACCACCGTACTGCCCCATAATCCTATTTATTTTAAGATTTAATCAGGCCATATAAACTCTATGACACCTTTTAAATTATTGTAGCTCTTATTGTATTTGACCTGTTATACATGTAATGCAATAATGGAACTGAGCAATTAATATATGTCATAAACTGAATAGTGAATATATATATTTAATTATTTTATTTTTATTTTTTTAAAGAATTAATGACTGCTTCCTTCAACAAGTTGTTTGCTGACACAGATGCTGCAGGGGGTGAAAATGATCCCTATGGTGCCCATAGGGGGTATTGTAATGTAGGCAGTATGTAGAATAATGAGAGGTCAGCCACAGTACAGTTCACATAACATCACTGCATCCTGCTATATGTTTTGAATATCTTGGTGCACCTATTAATTAAACAGTAGGAGACAGAGGGTTGACCCCCAAACACACTGAATGAGGCAATGCCTCTCTGCAGGAGAGAGAGGGTACACACACTCTTACATGGGCCAACAAGGGAAGAAATCATGTTAAGATTATATGGATGTGGGTCAGAAATAACACAGTTCAGTGATCTCCATCCTCACCTCTGCCTATGTGGAAAGGGCAGCCACAAGCTGTATAGCAGTTCAACATGTTTACACATTTGTTGGCACCTGGTGCATATGGTTCCTTCTCTGACTGTAACAACAAAACTCAGGAATAGTAGATACATTGTGGCTGGACTGCTCAGCTGCAGAAAATTCCATCCATCCATCCGTCCATTTTCTTCCACTTATCCGGGTTGCGGGGGCAGCAGTCTCAGCAGAGAAACCCAAACCTCCCTCTCTCCAGCCACCTCCTCCTTCTAGGGGTACACCAAGGCGTTCCCAAGCCAGCTGAGAAATACAATCCTTCCAGCCCATCCTGGGTCAACCCTGGGGTCTCCTCCCAGTGGAACATGCCCAGAGAACCTCTCCAGGGAGGCTTCCAGGGGCATCCTGAGCGAGCTCTTATCTCTAAGGGTGAGCCTATACACCCTGCAGAGGAAGCTCATTTCAGTCACTTGTATCCGGGATCTTGTTCTTTCGGTCATTACCCAGAGCTCATGACCATAGGTGAGGGTATAGGAACATAGACTGACAGGTAAATTGAGAGCTTCACCTTGTAGCTTAGCTCTCATTTCACCACAACAGACCGATACAGAGACCGCATCACTGCAGACGCTGCCCCAGTCCATCTATCAATCTCCTGCTCTGCAGAAGGTTGTCAGATTGTATTAAACATCAGGCATCTATTCAGACCAATCAACACCATGTCAGCCATGTTTCGGCTGACAGTAAGGTGACTCCTGCCAATCAAAACCCAGTGTGTATGAGTTTATGATGACATGATTATCTCTGCAAATGTTACATCTCAGGTACTGTAGCAGCTCAGTTGAAAGCAAAGCACAGAAGGGCATCGGAAACAAAACCAGAGGGTCAAGTTGTAGACTGACAAGCAGCGGCTGACTAACCACCCATGCATAGGGGTGGTTGATATGGAGCAGAAGAGGGCAGTCCTGATAGATATGGTGATCCCATCTGCACTAACATCAGGAAGGAGGAGCATGAGAAGATGGAGAAGTACCAGGGGCTGAAGGAACAGCTGGAACAGATGTGGAAGGTGGTCCCAGTGGTGATAGGACCATTCAGGGTCCCCCAGAATGAAAAAGTGGCTCCAGCAGATTTCAGGTACAACATCTGGGAGCTCTCAGTCAAAAAACGTTTATATAAAAACGACTCTCTTGAGCACAGCGTGCACAAGCACTTATCTTGACTACTTGACCCTGTCTCAAATTGAAGTCTGTTTGCACAAGCTTTAATTGACCTTTAGGGCATCACTTTAGCACCGACTGATTTTTGTTGGGTTCATTCAAATCAGGTGTTGAACTTTAATCCCCACTTTTCCAAGCACACTTTATAGAGCAGACCTCTGTGCTCCCCCTGCCTCTCTCTCTGTATTTGTGTCTGTGATGTGGATGTGATGCACCTTCCTAATCACTGCTGATTACAGACTGATTACTCACACCGGCCATCAAGCAAGCTCATCACCATGCAGTCCAGCTACCACCTCTTCAGTCAATCATCACATTGCTTGTTCAGCCACAGTAGTTGTAGACATTAAGGCCTCTCGTGATTGTGTTGTTGCAGAATTTCAAATTTTGCGTTTGAGTTGTCTCTCTCTTCACCTATCAATGTTTCTCTTGTGTTTCAGGATCACTCCCATCTGTCTACCTACAGCTACTTACTAACAACCACCAACATGTCCCACCCAGTCCATGCCATATCTCTCAAATCATTAACCACCATCTTTTACTCTCAGCCTCAGCCATTTAGCCACTCCCTCCATCTCAATTCCCTGCTTCCCTTTTACAATGAAAACCTCTTACTCTACAAATCCCTGTTTGAATTTGTTCTGACTAATCTAAAGGTTACTGGGCAAGCTTAAAAGATGTCTTCCTCTATTGTAAATGATTTTAACTTTTATTGTGGCATCGTTGACCCAGTTTGCTCCTGTTATATTTTGTTTAGCAAATTCACCAGCTGGCTGGGAGATCTCCGATTATGTATCCATGTATCAAGTATGTATCGGTACCTGTGACAAGCATCCGAAAGTGACAAGCGGCAAAGAATTCCGACACGAACTCGTAGAAAAACTTTCCAGGCAGTTTCTCATTAACAGAAGCTTAAAGAAGGAAAAGATAAACTTTGTCTGCTTCGACTGTCAAAACTGTGGGTTACACAGAGGAGAAAGGAAGAGGGACAAAGAGGCGGAAAGACAGACAGAATGAGGTTACACAACACACTAACCCTCTATCCATTACATGCACACACACACACACATGCAAGGGAACTAGGTAACAATGACGGACAAGACGCCAATGGAATATGACGAACAATACTGGCTGTATTTTGGAATATAGAAACTACCTCTCTAAAATGCTCCATGTGTCCAAGGCTGAAAGTATGGAGGGTGAGAGGGAGGAGAGTATTGGGGAATTTTGTGATAATGCATTCGTGGGTTGACCTTTCTCTTTCTCTCAGGCTGACGAGCAGCAGCAGTCAGAAGAAATCTGAGGCTTGTGTTAGGAAGACATTTCCCTCCAGAAAACTAACAGAAGCAGGGAGTGTCTGTCACGAACTGTGCATAAACAGATTGCATTGATTCATAAGTTTGACACAATGGCCTGTGGGACTACACACGTTATCATGCGCCTCCAGCTCAGACCAGTCTTCCTTCATTATGTGAAGTACCTGCATGAGCCATTAAACGTGGCACATGGTGTCTATCAAGCCTTGCATCTCTCCCACAAAAGAAGATGTTTAAATATAAAGCTTTTGTCAGAAAAAAATGACACAAACATTTGATTAAATTATTTTACTGTGAAAACATCGGATGTTGGATCATTGGTGGTGATTGCCTTCAAAATGTTAAATTCTTCACCTATTTTGATGCATTCTTTATTTCCATCCTTCCCCTTTGTATTTGAGAAAAGAATGGCACCTCAAACTATGCACATATTACTAATGCAGGTTTGTTTTCCTCCTTTGGTGAATTTATTCTAAGAATCACATTTACACTCTTGTGTTTAAAACGTGTTTTCCTATCTTTGAGAAGTTGCTATAGCAGCCACATATGGTGTTTTTTTTTCCACCATCAGATCATGAGGTGACAAGTACAAAAATAAAATAAAATTCTCTCTAAAAAAAGCCACCACCACATCCAACATGTACATATAAGCATGTGCAGACACTGTTTAAATGTCATTCTCACTTTATTTTAGGAGAAGCTAGGAGTTAAAGCTGTTTGTGGTTGAAATGAAATGAAAAGCTCAGAGCTCATTCCTCCAAGACCCAACAGTCCCTGTTAATTAAATTAAACCATTATCCAAATTCCAAAAATATGAAATTGTGGTTCCACCGCTTGATTCAGACTCACTTCAAAATATACCGAGTTCTTCCCTCCAACCAAGTTTCCTGAGAATCCATCAAGTAGTTTTTCTGTAATCCTACAAAAAAGCAAAAAACAATTGAAAAACATAACCTCCTTGGTGGAGGTAATACTCTGACAGACATTTATGTTGTGTTACAGTCCTCGACCCGTTTGGTTAGAACATATTAACATGATGGTTTCCATTTTTCAACCGTATTTAGAGCTTCAGCTTTTTGTCACCTGTTAGGTATAGTAGCACCTGCTTTGAGTTCATACAGGGTATTTTTATTGAGTCATTTTCCAATAATACTCAACATATCTCACAAATGGTCTCTGCTCTAAACCAGGCAATTGCCATGAAAAGCTAACTTAATTAACGTGGCTTTATATCTGTCTTAACTCGACAAAGATCAATACGTAGACTTTATTAATCTAGGAGTCCAGTAACGTTAGCTTGTCAGCACAGATTGCACAGTGCTGCCTTACTGTGCTCTTGCTGGACTATTTATGTCTAGGCACTAAGTTATTACTCAAACTGAATTGCCAATGGGAATGCACCCCTGAAAGAAACCTGCCCACACAAAAGGTTTTGTGTCAGAACTGCAAACAGAAAGTCAGTCCTGCAAAAACATAAAAAAATGATATATCATAAAAAGAGCAAAAGACCAATAGTTTACATGATTATAATGATTATACTCAGATAATGTTTCACTTTTCTTTTTTTGCTTCAATTATTTTTATGCTGAAATTCCTAGTTTTGATACTTACTTACTGAGAACAGGCTCAGGAGCCCCATTCTGCTGTCTGTTACAGTTAAGTATTAAAAAGTTGAAGCAGCTCAGCAGCCCCTACTTAGAGTTTGCTTATGACCTTATGAATAACTTCATTAATTGGTGCACATCTAGTGTGCAAAAAACTGGATGGTGTCATGGAATGGTGAGGACCCAAATGCAGACATATGACAGAGACACAGCGCAGTGCAGTTCAGAGATTTAATAAGCAGATTAGGGGAGCAAAATAAATCCAAAGAAGATACAAAAACAAAGTCCAAAAACAGAAAAAAATACAGCTGGTACGAAACTTACTGGCAAGCATGGGAAAAACAATAGAAACTCTAGGGAAAGGCTGGGACGTGAGATGAGACATAGACAACAAACTGGCAACTAGCAGAGGGAATCACACAGACTAAATACACTGGGATAATGAGGGAATGACAAACAGGTGGCACAGGGAGGAGGAGACAATCAGACAATCACACTGGAGGGAAAATATTAAAGGGGAACATAAGGAGGATAGAATGATAAACTCACATAGACCGGGCCTACAAAGACACAGAGGGAGAGGGAACAAACCACAACTGAAAACAGGAGACTAAAACTGAGACAGAGTAAACTAAAGGTCAAAACAGATCTCAAGAAAAGATGACAGTGTAAAGCAAAAACACATAGCACGGAAATAGACTTACAAAATAAAATGGGAAACTGGCACAAAATAATGACATAACCCTACAAAATAAGAGGAACAAACAGACTTGGATCGGATCCATGACAGATATTCCATATTAAGTTATACTTTTGTTTTTCAGAATTTACAAGAACTCAGTTTGTACATATTGTTGATTTATGTAGTTTAATGTAGCAATGCAGAAAGAAACTGAGCATACACATCAAACTGAGTGAGTAACAGAAATGTGTATGATCAGAGGGAAGCCATGTTGTGTCTTTAGTAGTGGGTTCGAGTCCAATCATGTAGAATCCAAAGTTGGTACAGGACTGCAGAACAGAGAGGGAAATATGACTATTGCCTTTAAAAATGTCACTGTCTCTGATGAGTAATGTGAAATCTGCTACTATGGCCGCTCTGATGAGTGTCATAAGGGACCCAGTAGTGTGGAGGAGGCCTATGCACCCTTTGTAAGCAATTGATGTGTTTATTTCCAGGAAGTAGGAAACAAGAGTCTGCTTTTTGGATGCCCTCCACCTCCCCATCACTGCCCGGTCTTGACAGATTCACCAACTTCATCATTCATTGGCTTCAACAGAGTCATCAGCCACCACCACCACCGGTGTCCAGACTCTAAAAGGGGCATATACACTATATCTTGCTGCACTCAGGACAGATGCCCTTCAATCTCAATGTTCCTGAGGGGCCAAAGACTTTCTGAAAGACCAGTTATCACATATCATCTGATGTAATAAACAATCATCTTTACTTCCACTAGTGTTCAAATAGTTAGTTATATAGTTCAAATAGTTAAAACAAGAGAAATGTATGAAAACTAAGGTTAACAAAAGCCATTTTCAGACAGGCATTGCGCAACAGCTCCAAAATGAATTCCCTTCTCTGTGACCCCTTCGGTGCGTTCAGACAGTACCAAGCCCAAGGCATCACGCCACTTCGGTTTGTGCGTTCACAGTTATGCCAGTGATCCGCAACGTGATGTACGACGCAACAGCAAGCATAAAAGGTGATATATTTCACAATCTCTGCAGTTTAGCGGTCAGTTTCTGTGCTCGTTCTTCAATTAACGGACTTCCTGTTGCCACCGAATCGTTATATCCCCCGGGGTAGGTCGCCCACCTGAACATATTACTACAACATGACACTCCTTTCGCAACGCCGGGGCACTTCATTCACTGTTGTTACTACCTTTCAAGGCGTTACAGAGGCATCGTAGAGGTGGATCAAACTGACACCCCATTACGCCTTCATTGCATTTAGACAGACGTCCTGGTTAGGAATAAAGGGGCAACAGGCACAGAATGAAAACACTTTCTGAATGGGGCTAAAAATGAACAATGTTGTGAAGATCAGCAATGAAACCAGGACATGGATGTGTCATGTATGATCTAGAGGTGTTGAAGTTACAAACCAAAGAAAGCAATGCAGGCTGGATGTGGGTCACAGAGAAACAAATTGAACACATGGGTCAGCTGTTATAGCCGACTGGCCAATGTGGGCTTCATCAACTGATGAACCATGTAAACCAATCACCTGTTGAACAGTCAATTATAGTGTTCAAGACAGTAGGAGAGGTCTGACAAAAAAATAAAGATAAATTTTAGTGCATTTTCAGTCTTCTTTTGCAATCGAACTGAGCTGTTTTTAAGTTAGTATTTTTTCCCATCCTGATGTTACCCTCTGGCTGGTTTCCAGTGCTTTGCCACAACCCACTCAACTGGAGAAGGATCCGTTTTAATTTACATCTAATATAGAAAGAGCAAGGCAGGGGCAATTACATTTGTAGTGTAACAGAGTGTATTCAAAAGGTACAACTTATCTGGATGTGAGCAACTTGAAATGATGATGACTGAGGATTAATGGGGTATTAGTACTTCAGTACAGAGGGGTGCTTATGATTAACCACAATTGATTAACTGCTTTGATAATTTACCCAATTGAAAATTTATGAACCAACAACCTATGTTTTTGTCAGCAATGTTAACTTTCATACCACAAGTGGGCCTAGTTTACCTTTGCAGTTCATTAAAGTTACTGCCACAACAAAGAAAATGGTGAGACACGATTAAGAGGGCAAATCCATGGGAGCATAAAGCTGTCAAAGAGGACGGTGGTCAATGTTAATATTGCAGCTCAGCTCTAGTATGCATGGAAATAATGCATGGAAATTTCAACCCTATGTTAGCAACAGCATTTTTTGAACTGTGAAAGTGTTTTGTTTTTTCTCTTTAACACCTTCGATCATTATTCACACTCCAAAGGATTGGATTTCCCAAGTGAGTACTCCTGAACATAAAGCAAGGTATTCAATACACACACACACACACACACACACACACACACAATAGAACTACAATTCACTTACAAAAACACATTTTCCCCAACATATGCATCAATATGCAAAGGTGCTGTGTAGCTCAGCTGTCAGCATGGCAGCTGAATGTGAACAGCATTGACACTAAATTCCCAGCCCACAAGAGGCTCGTGGACTGGGACTCGACCCTTGACAGCAAAGCCGCTTGCTGCCATTCAACTAATTCCTCAGTTAACGTTTCTTAACACAAAGGTGCATTCAGTGTTATCTCTCCACTGTTGCAGAAACAAATTTGAAAGGGCTACATGCACATTTTCTATGATTTCCCCCACAGGTGAAGCTATGTGGGAAAATAACAGAACAACCTAATGTGGTCCTACTTTAATTGTAATTGTGAAAGTAAATCAATAAAAGAAAGATGTTTAATAAGTAGGAAATGTTTTTAAACATTGAAGGCAAAACATGACATACATTGTAGAATCAATACCTTGTGTCGTGGCAGGGTATAGCACTCTTTCTGCTTGTGTGCAGCATCCACAAAGGTTGCCGGAGAATATTTACAATAAATGTATTAAATGTGCATTTTGGTCTGCTGTTAGCTTACTAAATGATGTAAAAAAAAAATCATGATCTGAGCATTTCTACATCATGGTCTGTCTATCTACAGTTTCCATTTATCTTAAAGGCACATTTTTAAGGAGTTTTCAAATAAGATTGTCTCCTTCTCTGTGTGGCGAGAGGAGCAGGTGAGAGCATTGAAGGTTATCCTACTAGTAACGTCAGGTTGTGGCGAGAGCGAGTGAGGGAGTGCAGAACAGGACCAAACTAAACTGGGTGTTAACTAGCCGTATGTATGAGCTACAACCGTGGACATATAGCGCCTTATTTAATGTTGACCAACAAAGCCACCTTGGGAATTTCACCCGAAGAATTATTTGGTTAACCACAATATGTTAACCCAAAAAACACACAGGTTTGTTATACCGGTGAGCATGAGACAAGGTTCCATCCATCAAAAGTAACTTTATTAAGAAAAATACTATTAACAGTGACACTGAATATGAACAACAGCAATTTAAAACCATGTATGTATTGTACTAAAAGAGCCACTAACAAAGCCTACACTTACACACATTGAGGTCACACTTCCAGAGCTGAGGCTTACCGGTGGAGAGACAGGCTAATGAGGTGAGGTAGGTAACTTATGTAAACCTCACCCTAAGCATGCGGTTAACAACCGAAGCACTCACACAGCACACTGGAGGAAGAATACCAACACAAAGGGCCCAGCCACAACCACCTCTGGCTCTCAGCTCCTGGAAGGGACAGAGAAACACAATTAGTGGGGCACACACTCAACAAAAGCAACAAAGAAAATTAATACAAAATACAAAACAACATTGAATTTGAAAAGAAATACAAGAATATAAATATATAAAGCAGAGTTTTGGAAATAAACAAAAATATGCAAAGAAGCAAGCATACCTGCAGGCCATGGTACAACAATAAACAACAATAACAATACACAACTGAAACGATAACCTGCACAAAAATCCTAAATAACAAAATACATTTCCAAAACTATACTCTAATGATAAATTCTGAATGTAATTCATAATTAAACTTATTGAAATAAAGTCAGGACTAGGTGATTCAATCCCTTGGTAGTTACACTATCCTGATGGCATCTGGGCTTGTGGATGGGAGACGGTGGAGCCGATGGGTGGGGGCGGCAAGGGGTGAGGGCCTAGCTGTAGCTGGTTACTTCCTCTGGATGTGTTGGTCCGGGACGAGGTCTTCAGGAGATGCCCAACCTTCACCGAGTGTTTCGGCCTTTATCCTCAATGCTCTCTGGTTGGCAGGCCGGCAGCGGTGGCCAGGTCACTGCCCCTCTTATCCGGGTCTGCAGGCTGTACCGGCTGCCCCCCCACACTTAACACCTTTACATGTGATGTTATACATCATAGTTGTCATATTCTTCTTCTCTTGTCTAACCCTTCATTCAGTTCAGTTGTCGTCTCAAAAACGTGGAGTTTTGAACCCCCTGGTTCGTCTTGTTTAGGGAACACAGTGATCACAGTCAGGTTTGGGGAAAAACAGACTGACTTTGGTTTCAGCTTTTCTCCACTTTAATTCCTGAATGAAACATCCAAAACAAGTATCACACGCATTACCTGGTGACCAGAGTTCACCGGTATGTTAACCACAAATAGAATGAAAACAATTTGCAACACACATTGCTGGTGCTCCATAATGACGAAGAACAAAGGAAGAAGAGGAGGGAGTGCTTTGGCGTATATTTCCAGTGATATTTGTCACCAATGAGAACAGCTTGCTCGCCCATTTAACCGTCATTTGTTTACAGCTGCTTGGACCGCTCTTGAATGTTGCCAAAGGAACATAAATTAACCAGGGGCAAATGTAACGCGTGAATCAAATCAGTCCCTGAATTTGAACGGAGCATAAAAACTACCTGCCTGAAACACCACAGGTTATGTGAAGATGGAGCAGAGGACGATTCTAGAATAGATATATTCACTTCAGAGAACATAATTTTGGTTCTACCAGTAAGCATATATATCATATTTCACAGCAGCGGTGCTGTTGTGCTGGTGTCCATGAGGATGTGTGACACTTTTGTGTTTTGACATTTATTTGTGTCATATCAAAACATTAAATGCCACAACATAGAAAATTACTCACACCATTTATTGAAAATGTAAATTTAAGGATGTTCTGCATTGTGATAAACATTTTCTCAAGCTAACATTCTCTCCTCCTTCCTAATAGCTCATGACCTCCCACTGAACCCTCTCTCTCCTGTCTTCTTTGCTTCCCTTTCCTCCCTCACCTACAACAACCAGTCCACCAGTCATCATTTTCTTTTTATCATTATAATCTTATCATTCCCAAAGTGTAAGACAAAGCTAAAGAAATACCCTCTAGTTTTCTACCCCTCAGAGAAACTAATTTCATTTCCTTCATCCTCTCAAGTCGTCTTGCTCTCTATCTGCCTCAAGGACGGACTCCTCTCCAAGCCTCGTAACCTGCTTGTAGCCTTCCATACAAAATAACAGGCGACCTGATGTTAGCTTTGCTAAGCTGATTTCAGTTTCTACTGCTACAAATGATTTATTGGAATAACTTTTATTTGCTACTATATAAGCTCATGTGGTCTCTATCTTCAATAACATTAGGAGACGTTTAAGGACCTGCTTGCTGCTCCACACTCTGAGGCTGTTTCTGCAGCTGAGGGCCATGTAGATCATGACGGTAAGCTTTGCAAGGTGACACTGATATAAAATGTAAAACGACATTGTTGCGTTGATGCTTGTTAATAGTGACACTCAAGGCCAGAAGCAGCAGACAGGTTTTCCACTAGTGTTGCTCTAAATGCACTATGTACTACCTGTTCAACAGCAATATGCAGACAGGCAAAGTTAGCAACTAGCTAGTGAAGAAAGTAAAACATCTTGTGAGAAAAGATATAATTTATAAATAGATTTTCTTATGAACTGGTAGAGGGACTATGACACTAGACTTGCCCTCTTCATGTGGCTGGCATGACTCCATATAAATCACTGTGTTGCTACTTGCTTGGTGGATTCGAGGGCAAGTTCTTTGCTCAGACTGTGTTGACAGCTTTGTAGTGGGCAGAAAATGCATTAATGCAGTTTTTAAGCTTTACAAATAGGTTTAAAGGTCATTAAAAAGAAAAAAAAATGATCTCTGTTAATAATACAGTCTTAACACTCGGATCATTGTCTGCTTTTACAAGAATAGTGCTGCCTATATGGCACTAAATGCTAATTAAAATGCCCATTAAATAATGAATTTAATGGGCACCCTCATGCTTGTGGTGTCATCATTTGAAAGCTTTATTGAAACTAGACAAAAGCCTGTTTATCTTAACATTGTTCCTTAATGCCAGCAGTGATTAAAAATAGCACAAGCATGCACTGCATAGGTTTGTACAGTACATGCAGTACCATTCACAATATTAGATACTCATTTATTGGTTTTTCTTTCTTTGATGATTTTCTACAGTGTAGAACAAAACGGAAGACCTCAAGACGAAGAAATAACACATATGGAATAGTGTAGTAAACAAAAAAGTGTTTCGTATTTTAGATTCTCCTCAATAGCCACTATTTACCTTGATGACAACTTTGCACTATACTGGCCTTATCTTAACAGCTTCTTTAGGTACAGTAGTCACCTGGAATGGTTTTCAGGTGTCTGTCAAAAGTTAACTAGTGATCAGATGTGTGGTGTTGAGTTAGTGTTGGTATACAGTATATAGCCCTATTTGACAACTGTAGTAATCCATACTATGTCAACAAACAGTCGACTAAGTAAAGAGAAACAACGGCTCATCATTACTTTAACTCTCCTGTTGTGTTTGTTTCCTGTTAACTAGTCTGGTGTTCCTGGTCACAAAGGACCGCTCCATTCTAGCTGATTATAAATCCATAATAATATATATATAATCACCTAATGTTGTGTTTCATCTTTTTAACAACTCAAGTTCTTGGTAACATTACAAGTTTTGAACTTCCATTTGCTATTTATGTCCTGCAGGCCTCATTGACCCGAGCTCATATCACTTGACCATCGTGCTGCTACAGAATGAACTGTGAGCAAGGCCTCAAAAAGGCTTTATATACCAGAGCTGTGAGAAAGTTTTATATATCATTAAAACAATGTTGTGGGTGTTTTTGACAGTTTCAACAGGTGTGTTTCCCAATTCTATTGGGGATAGGTTCCCATGGGGGTTACCATGGAAGCCAAAAAGGGACATTTCTAATGACCGGTCATATTTGATCGGTAACACCAAAGGTGTACACAAGTTCAATAAAACACCCAAAATGTTATAAAAACTCTCAACTTTATTTTGTGTGTTTGGATGCCATGTGTCATCAGTCATGGAACCTGATGACAAACAGATGAAATGAACTAGTTTTTACAGAGAAAACAGGGTTAAGACATGAAGCTCAGTCCGTCCAGAAAATGACAAGATGCTTGAATTTATCCTCAAGTACAGCTGCAAAAACTGTCAAACGCTCTAATTTAGAGGCTGAAACAAACAAATATTTGATATGATATTTTTAGCATTAAAAAGACAACATTTTATAATAACGATAAATTACATAATATGTAACATTTTGATTTAAATTTAGCCCCACTACTCTATTCATCACCTAATCGTTAAAGTTATATTTTGACATGAGGAAAGAAAAACTTTCATCTGCACTGAGATAACACAGTAAAGTGAAGCAGAACAGACAGCCTGAGCAGAAAGACTGGGTTCCATACAGTGACGGAAAAGAGCACCTGGAATACAGTACGTTAAATCAAGTAAATTACCCTGTTTCTGGATAGCAGGTGGAATCTCATTAAGAAGGGTTACATGAAGGTGAGTCAGTTCTTGGGAGGAAAAACGAGAAAAGGGAGGACAGGTGAAGAGAGATGGATGGAGAGCGGGTTCCAGCCTAATGACCTATGGTGCTTTTAACATCTGTCTGCTTGCTCCTAAAACCAGGGAAGCAGCTGTGACTTATCTGCTGATGAGAGCAGTAATCAATCACTCATCACATACTGTGTGTAAGCATGGACACACGCCTGCATTTGGAGCAGTAATAGAGTGTTTAGTCACTACAGCCACGCCATGAAGAAGTTGCTGCACTGGCAAATGTTTTTCCACCAAACAGTGAGGTCCAGTTGATGAGATGGAAGAGGTGTGCTATTCACTAAACTCATTTTCATAAAACTTTGTATGGTATTATGTGGGCTATCTAAGCCTGTTTTACCGTGTCAGCTAACAAAATGTAAGGAGTAAGGGGCGTCATGTGTTCTGCTCAAAAATGTCTTCTTACTCTCAACAACTCAACCCTCCATGTCCTGCTCCTATAGCTTCACTACTAACCAACAGGGTTGTGTAAGGATGGCTCCTCTAAGCATATATGAACAGTTCCAACCAAGAATTTCACTAGAAGAAAAAACACAAACAAGTTCACAGTCCTTCTCCCTCAGAATACATCTCATCAAGAACATGAAGCCCTTCTATAGAACATATCTGACAGTTTGTTCGACTTAAATGACCAAGCTGCATATATATATATATATATATATATATATATATATATATATATATATATATATATATATATATATATATATATATATTTAAATATCTATTTATTTTTCTTTGACAGCTTACCTAATTAACTCCTTGAAGTCTAATCTGACATTTTCTCTGCCATGATTTTTTTCCTTATTATATTCTCGTCACAGGACTGTGGGGGGTTGATGCTCTCTTTCCATGGTCAAAGGCATCTCAAAGCAAGCAATTACAGCCATTGCTACCATTTCACGTGATGAAATCGAGAGGCTACTTCCTAATTCAGAAAAAGAAATAATAATAAGTTCATAAGATCATTCGAAGCCATTCTGTTAGATCCGTGAGCAAAGCATCGTATAATTTCCTGTCAAATAAACTGAAATTGAAATAAGGTCTGTTCTCTGAATGCAGGGCTGGATAAGTGGTTATATTTCTTTTAGGTAGAGGTTGACCAATAGTGGGTTTTAAAGGCCAATATAAAATAGTTTAGAGAAAGCAAAACAAAGTTGATTGCAGATTAATCTGTCAATTAGTTTAGGTCAGACATGGAGGCGGTGAAAAATATGCTCCTTTAAAATGGCCTTGTTAGAAATGCTTGTAGACACTGCATTTACATTTTCATAGAAAAATCAATAAAACAACCTGGATGTTCTTTAATTTTAAAATGTTACTCCTGCTTTTGCAGCACCAAAACAAAAGCTCACCTTTTTCTTTTGTTTTGCTTGCTTGCAAAACATAGATATAAAAATGTTAAAATGCCTTTGACATTGATTCATAGGACAAACATCACAAAATTTCAACCAACAACCTCAACCAATGCTAAATGTCTTTATTGTATGAGACATTAACGCCTTTTTTTGTGAAAGCGGTATACTCAGTAACACATTAATCTACCGAATCACATTAAATAGTAATATGTAATGTCTTTTAAATAGATGCTGTCCGTATCACATTTGAGTAATGTTGGCCAATATCTAGTGATATCTTACAGCAGAGGTCTGAGTTCTGTGTGTGCACATATTGTGTAAAGCTGCAGGCAGTTTTCTCTTTGCCTACCTTCTGTTCAAAACAGATTTTCATATCAATCCCTCAGAATCACTAGGCGTCTCTGAAACACACTCTCCTCATTAATTAATCAATCAAACAATAAATTAATCAATCCATCCATCTCATCCATTTAGCCCATGACAGAAAATGCAGATGTGACGCCCAGTAGCTACTTCAAATGTGATGTTTTTTTGCTTTGCTCTGTTTTTATTTTGTTTTATTTTTTGGCTTTTGTTGCTGAAACATGTATGAAGGAAATACCTTCATCTGCATCGGCAAAGTAGGCCAAGGGTTTGGATTAAGAAAACAGATCACTGCTCACGTCACCTTTTAAACCAAACAAACAAACCAGCCAGACCAACCCATGGGGGAAAAAGATTCAGGGTGTGAGCCATGCTAGCCTAGCCTGGATGAAAGGGAAACTGGCCCAGATGTTGTGGTGACAGGCAGATGATGTTGGATGATGGAACCGTTTTCTGAACCGACAAAACGTGGCACTCCTGCAGGGGAGGCAGACTTTTTATGTTGAGGCCTGGATGGACAATAATTTCCAAATGTATTTAAACTCAACAGAGAATTTTTGCCCGGGCGTAATTGTGTATATGCATATGTCTATAAATATGTCTCATATGTCTCCTTTTTATCCTGTTCTACTGTAAACGCATACCTATACATATGTTTTATATG
Organism: Chaunax sp. Z400; assembly: GCA_037577475.1. Taxonomy (NCBI): domain Eukaryota; kingdom Metazoa; phylum Chordata; class Actinopteri; order Lophiiformes; family Chaunacidae; genus Chaunax; species Chaunax sp. Z400. The sequence continues at coordinate 23,421,899 of CM075193.1, forward strand.
TGTAGCAAACTTTCTTTTCATTTTGCTACCCCAGAAAAAAAACCTTGATCCTTGATCAGTGCATGTGTGTGTGCCCCAAAAAGTGTCCGTGCACACAGGAGCATGCATCTGTGAGTATCTGTCTGCATGCTGCTTTGCAGGCGCCTGACGCCAGCTTCTCTGTCTGTCTGAAAAAAGACATTGCCGAAGGAGACGAATGAAAACATCTCACACTGTGCTCACATGGTAACCAGGGAACAGAAACAAAAAGAGATGGAGGGAGAGACAGGAAGCCTGGGAGACGGGATGCAAACAGATGCTCAGGGATGAAGAGAGAAGAGGAGAGAGGAGAGGAAACAAGGCCACATACGCTTGTCTAGTCGGATTTCAACACATCCAGTGAATGGCTCCCAGCTCTCTTGTTTCTGCGCTGCTAATATCCTCTAATACATATGCAACAGAAAGTCCAACCCTGTTTTATGGCTTAGGCTTTCACTTCATATTAAAAAAAATGTGGAAAATATCACTAAATTTTATAAACTTTAAACTATATTCTTTTCAAACAAAAAGATGCTTTAAGATCTACCATAGCTTCTCTACTGAACTGAATTTGAAGACAGATGCCTTGTAGTCACAATTCCACACAAAGTAATCACCAAGCACTGCAACTAAATGGATATTGTTGCCTTCAAGTGGAGAACACAAATGAGCCACTGATGATCTATTCACACTTTTTCTATCACAACGCTCACTTTATTTCAAAGTGTTCTTACAACTTCAGTGTATCTTTGTCATGGTTTAGTGGAAAAATATAACCTAACAAGGTCCTATTGCATCAGTTTTGCTCCCTATTAGTTCATTGGTTTGCTTGAAAACTCACTTTATGATGCAGTCTAGTTATCCTCATCACCCAGAGAAAGCATTTATCAGCAAAGAAGCTGCAAATCTACCCTTACGATCGACACTCATCAGCTTCAGAATCCACAAGTCACAACATGTGTACTCGCCACCGAATGAACCAGAATACAGCACCACAGCCTGAGGAGTGAGGTCAGTCGACCTTGTTAGTGATATTAATTAAAACTGCATCATCGAGTCCGGATGAGGGCGTATTCTTGTCAGCCATCTGTCCTCTGCAAGAAAAGCAGTGTGTGTCTCTGACTCTGTGCTGCAGCTGTGCGGTTCACTCCTGAGGCCTTGCATGTGTCTCAGCGTGTGTCACTGTACGCACACATGAAA
>CM075193.1:23428116-23448116 GCA_037577475.1 Chaunax sp. Z400
CAGCATGACCAGTGAGGGGGAGTCCCCTGATCTTGATCTTGGCCTGGACTGATAGCTTGCACAGATTATCTGGTAGTGTTCCTGAGAGTGATCTAACCACAGTGATAGACCTGTGATGAACAGATAAAAGCTATTCTGATCATATCACAGGAGTTCTGCTGGACATTCTGCTGTGACTCCTGGTTGATAATGGACTGTCGAAACTGCTGCGAGTCTAAGCTGACTGCTGTGCCGACTCCTTCACAAAAGAGAAAAGCCACCTTTCAAACGAAAAGGAGGCAATTGTTTCATACTCAAAGCATACTCTGGTGGAGAACGTGCAGTGTATTCTCAAACAGTTTGCATGTATGCAAAGACGTGTGCAGACATTTTTCTTTTGCCCCAATGAAAAGTCATGTGAGAATGAAACGTTTACAATATTATGTGCTTCTGCATGACTGTCTAAAATAGAGTGTAAGATAGGACCAGATAATCACCCTCTTCACTTTGTAAAATCTATGCAATGATTACAAAATGCAGTCATAAATATGCATCAACACATACTCAGTTACCTGCAGCCATGCATGGACATAACTTTACAAACACCTTTAAAGCTTGTGTCCTATAATCTGCAAAATCTATTTTATGTTCCTCTTTATCTTTCAGTGCACTTTTGATGACCAGTCATCTGTCCACTTTATGTGATCGCGTCCCATCAGTAACTCACCCTGCATCCCAAACGCTCCGGGCACGCTTCTCCTGTGAGGTCTCAATACATCTGTAAGTGACATCCGAAAACACTCGTAGAACGATTCAACAACATGACAGCCCCTCCAATGCGAATAGAGGATGTTGCTGAAGAAATAAAGAGAGCCTGTTCAGGTGAAACATTCTGCTGAGGAATAGAGGCAGGAGCTCGCAGGATCCTTGATTCTGGACACATTTTGGGTTTATAGGCAGTGTGAAGATGAGGGAAAGAGACTCTGAGAGTAGAGATAGTGTCATTACTAGCTAGTTCACCTTGAGGTTACACATGTTCCACTATAAATCCACAGCCTGCTCTCACCTTGGCGCGGTGCTACAAACTGCTCCTCTAAAGCAGTGCAAGGAATTTGTTCCTCTAATGAAATGTTTGGGAGAGCTGAGTCTGAAGGGCTGGACTGGCTGTTCGGTGGCTTGAGTTAGTCCATAACACCAACTGCTGTGTTTCTCAGCTGTATTTGTACGAGTGCTGCTTACATCGCTGGTGTCTCAGTGGTTGTTAAAAAAAGACAAATGGAATTACTCAGGGGGTCCAAAAAATTGGAAAACACTGCAGAAGGAAGAGCAAAGACTGTCGATAAATGTCAGAGAGACATTCATTCATCTCGGTTGTTAATTAAAGACTATAGATTGAGGTGTGTAGCCGATTTTATTTGATTGCATGCAATTTAGTAGTTTTTAAAAAATTAATTTAACATATTATGTGCAGTTTTGAGGGACTAGCAGTTTGTTGTAACATGCTCAAAAACAAAGCAACCATAGATGGATTAAGTAATAGTAGCTAAATAACATGGATGAACAATTTATGATTTTGAATATTTAAAAAAATGGCATTCCATATTTGTAGGGCTGGAAATGCATTTCAAACTTTTGTAAGGTATAACAAACTGATCATTGTTCGGAAAACAATACTTTATCTTATGCAAACACTTAGATAGGGGATGTTATTATAGTTAAAATACACACTTTATTTTAATCAGTGTTGTAGTTTTCTTGCTCCCTCATAGTCTAACATCATTATATGGACACAGGCTGCAGACCGTAGTTCTGATCTTTCATTGTAATTCCAAGCTGCAAAGTAAGTCCTTTATATCACATTCTAAGATATAATCTTTTCAACAAGCCCTTAAAACTTAATGACGACATTTGTCTTTCCTGTTCAGTCCAAATATTCATTCATATCTACACATCTGTTGTGTTCTGGTCAAATGTGACCGATTTACAAGTTTTCTCTCTAAAAAATGTAGTTCATTTAATCTGTTTGTCATAAAGTTCCATGACTTTGTTCACACATGGCATCTGAACACATTAAATACATTTTGAGAATTTTTAGTAAATTTGGGGTGTTTTATTGAACTTGGTGTTCCCAGTGAAAAATGACCGGTAATCTGAAACACCCCTTTTTGGCTTCCATGGCAACCCCCACAGGAACCTATCCCCAATAGATTTCTTACCCCATAGGAATCACACTTGTTGGCAGTTGTCAAAATCAACATTGTTTCAATGATATCTACAATTTTCTCACAGCACTGGTACATAAAGCTTTTTTGAGGTGTTGCTCACAGTTCATTCTGTGGCAGCATGATGGCCTAGAGATATGAACTGAGGTCAATGAGGCCTACAGGCTATATATAAATATAGCAATTATAAGTTTAAAACTTGTAATGAAAGAGGGAACAAAACATTAGGTGATAATATATGTATTATTATGGATTTATAATCAGCTAGAACATTGTGGTTATTTTTGACCAGGAACACTAAACTAGTTCACCGGAAACAAACAAAGCAGGAGGGTTAAAAATAGAAGGAAATGTAAATTTGTGCAGAATAGTTCATTTATGATACGATGTACTTTTATAATTTGTTTCACAGAAGCAGTCTCAAGAAATTGGCGTCCTGCTCCACATGCCTTCATACACATTCAACAGTTCACACACACACACACACGTCACAGTGATTTGAACATTGCAGCTTCCCTTATTTACAATATACCAAATGTCAACCATTCAACCGATGGAAGACAAACAAAAAGCAAACTTTTTCAAAGGATGAGACCGGTCTGCAAGAGAAATAGACAACAGTGTTAACTTAGTGTCAAGGCAAATCTATAAAAAAAGGATTTCACCCTTCCTTCCTTCAAATATGAAAGCATGCACCTAATCAATGCACAGCAAAAGCTCACACCTGCCCACACACACAAGATTGCTGCCATCTGGCACAGCAAAACGAGCTGTTGGGAGTTTTAAAACTCAGGTCTTAATTAAAAATGGCCTCAGCTGCAGGAGGAGAAGACAGACAAAAATACCATGGCAGTGGGACAGAAGTTTCACAGCTAACCTCTAAAATTAAATCATGGTTGGATTTAGACATCTTAGATTGCTGCGGTTAAAGTTGGAGAAGGGTCGTCTTTAACTAGGTAGGAGATAAGACATGAACCCCTCGATCAAATGCTCTGCATGTCCACATACAACATCTCACTGCCATAGTCCTACAAGATGTTACACTTTGGCATTTGAGACAGACATATGGTTTTCAGCTAGTTGAACAGATAACTCATTCTCCTCTGTTTCAATCTAATTTCTGTTTTGGTTACAAGACAATGAAGATTTAGCTTTGCGTCAGGTAGTAGAACACATGCACTGCTGTAAAGAGGTGTGATATGTACAAATAGAGACGTACACACGTGGGATATCCCCAGACAGAAGGTTGGAATGAGGGAAGCCAGCAGCTCTCAGTTTTTTGGCTGCTGTCTGTACTTATGCTTGGTAATTCCCAGGTATTGACGTTTGAATAGCAGGCCAAGCACTGCTTCTTTGGAATGAGAGGTTCTGTCAATATATATCTTATCACAATATTGACGGAGGGAAATCATTTCAATAACCCCACTGCAAAAACTAGAGGAAAGGCAGAATTGTGTGCTCAGGTCCCACTTCGTACAACCAGACAGGGGTCTGTTTGTGTGCAGGACATTGTGAAAATTGTCTAGAAGTGAAAACCAGAGACTAACAAAGAAAAAATAAAGCTGTGGTCATCATCACGGATTAAATATTCTGGCTATCTTAAATAAAACTGACCTATTTTTACTTAGGATAGACATTCAAAATAAGTAAAAAAAAATTGTTGTATTATTCATTCAGTTAATACATGAAGAGATTTGCGAGTCTTGGAATTTCATGATAAGTTCTCCATATTTTAAAGTCTGTATTAAAAGTAAGAGTGACTAAAAAAAACAAAAACGCTAAAGCCTCCTGTAGTTATGAGATATGGAATGTTACAAAGATAACAACATCTAAAGCATGAGAGTTCTGCAAATAATAAGCAATGTAACTGTATTAAAGAGCCTGTTTAATATGCAGTTATGCAACAGAGGTTATAACAGAGTTATACAACAACTTTTTTCCCCAGGAGCACAGCAGTCAAAACAAGAGCACAAACCTCCACCAAGGCCCAGCAATCCTCCACATAATGGTTATGGTCTGTGTCCAACAAAGCACTTTTTCCTGAGGTCAGCGTATTTGTTTAATCATTAGCAATGGGAGCACCACGTATTTACACTACGCTACAAACGTCAGTAGTGTGACGAGGCGCTGAGAGTCTTTTCTGCCCGTTTGAGGGTTTTTTTTTTCTGGTCGCCGAGAGTTGAAAAATGTTCAACTTTGGGTGAAACATTTCTCTCGTCCCTGTCACTTTTTACCCAGCCGTCCAATCACAGTGGAGGAGGGCCGGGACCCTCATAGAACTGCGTCTTCTCTCCCTACTTCCTCCAGCCTTCCCTTCATCCAGAGCCAGGGCCGAGTACGCTACGCTGTGCTGCCATTTTTACACTCAGTATTTGTTAATAAACTATTAGCAAAATTAGGCATTTGCAACACAAATTACCTCCGTGAATATTTCGTATCATAGCAACCAAAACGCTGCGCCTCCAAAGTGCTCACAAACGCTCCCAGCTTGGTGTTTTCATAAGAGCACCTGGCATTTTCAGCTGGGAAAAAACTCTATGGTGGACATGGCCCTTATTCCAGCAGTACCAGTCCCATCTGTCACCAGATCATCACCGACATTTATTACCTCGAGGATATGCTGGGGTCCCTCCGTCCATTGGTTTTTGCGTAATCATGCTAACAAACAAAAAACAAACAAACAAACAAACAGACAGACAGACTGAACCAATCACATAACCTCCTTGGGGGAGGTAAAAATAGTGACTGTCTGATCAGCTGATGTAACATTTGAAACAGTAAACAGAATTCAAAGAAAAGTGAATCTGTGCTCACCAACAAAACTGAAATCAGACTCAACACTTCTGGGCTAGCAGCTAGGTGGAACAGAGTAACAAATGCACTTCATTGATTTCTACTGCCAGTTTGTGTTTGTGAAATCTATGTATCTAGCTTCTCTCATTTGACCCTCAGTGCTGCTTTCCATTTGCTGAGGGAGCGGAGATACAGAGATACAAAGAGAGGTGACTAATGTCACCACACATTGTCTCTACAGGGAGTGAATAAATGCTGGAAAACATTCTTCTGGGTCATCTCTTTCCATTTTCTATCCACATCCAGTACATTAACATACCGATTTTAGCTTCTTGTGGAAGATGTACAGTATATCCATCATTGTTCACATTCATTAGTCCTTTTACACCTTCAATGATAGCTACTTTCAATTTAAAAAAAAATATTGATATAACATAATATTGAATGTAAAATTTGAAAAGCAAAGAAGGATCTGTTTACACATGTGCACGTTGTATTCGGGGATGGCTGGCTCGGGGTGACATTGCAAGAATAAGTTTTACCAAATTCAATTGAAATGGTCTTTTTTTTAAACTTTTTATTTTACAGTTTCAACTTACAAACAAACAAAATAAACTAAAAAGATGGGGGCACATCAGCTCATAGATTTTGATACACATTTTAAGTCTTTAATTGTCCAAAGCATGTTCTATGCCGGTAGCGTCCTCTAGTCCTTGGAGAAAGGCAGTCCATTTCCCCCATTTTGTGGGAAAGATAAGTCCTCTGGATCTCAAATTAAAAGTCATTTTTTCCGTTGTATAAACGTCTTTAACTATGTCCATCCAGTGTTTGAGGGTTGGAGGTTCAGGTTTGTACCAGTTCTTAGTGATTGTTTTTTTACAGGTTATTAGCAATATTTTACTAATGTACCAGTCTTCTTTTTTAATCACATTATCTTTAAAATCACAGAAATATAAAACTTTAACAGTATTAGGGATCTCATATCCCAGTATCTTACTTAGTGTTACACGTATTTTTCCCCAAAATATTTTTACTTTTAGGCATAACCAAAAGATATGGGAGTGGTTGGCGTCCAAGTTTCCACACTGCCTCCAACACTGCTCTAGTGATTTGGATTGTTTGCTTTTAATATTTGGTGTAATGAAGAAACGAATCAAATTTTTCCAACCGAATTCTCTCCACCTCTTTGAGCTTGTGGATGAGTGCTGTGTATTCCACATTGAACGCCAATCCTCCTGGGATATTACTATGTTGAGTTCTTTCTCCCATTTTGCTTTATTATATCCTGTGTTATTTCCATTCTGTTTTTTAAAGCTCTGATATATTTTAGAAATGATTTTCTTGTTTTCCTTTTTATAAGCTTCCGTCAAGATGTCAATTACCGCATTGCCTTCTCTAGATATTGCTGGTTTGATTTTTTTGTCAAAATAATCCCTTAATTGTAGGTATCTGAAAAAATCTTTGTTTTCCAATCCATATTCCTTTTGTAGTTCTCCAAACTTTTTAAGTTCCCCCCATGACTCAAAGTACACACTGCTGTAATACCTTTATCCCACCACTGTTTGAATCCAGGTCTTTTTTTTCATTAGTTTCATACGCTTTTATCCCAGACTCATTTGAATCTATTATATTTTAATTATTTCCTCTATGAATATTTTCATTTTATCACATTTGTGAAGTATTTAAGTCATACAAAGAAAACTTAAAGGCAGATTTAATTATTTCATTTTACTTATTTATTTTTTTTGTCTATTTTGTAGATGTATTATTACAATATTCACCTTTTCTTGAAAGTAAAAATGTCAAAGTCCTTTTTTCAACACACATATGTATAAAGTAACTATATTAAAATGGAACACAGTAAAGTTTTCAGCTTAAAGTTTTCAACTGTTGAGTGTTCCAAGTCCTCTGGCTACACATTTTAATGGGATGATCCAACTGGCATGGAAAAATATGGTGAATGAGTGTTTGGCACCCTTCTGGGTGGACTAATGATCTGTTTGGCTGGGATAAACCACTCTGTGCTCTCTGCATTCTGAGTCCATATAACAGGACATTTATATTTCTTTCACTTAGATTCCTTCTTCCAGGGCCATTACATTTAAGTAAAGCACAACAAACTATGTTGCAGGTGTAACAAAAAAAAATCTAAACAAAGAAATTAATAAAAACAATACTGTAGAGAAGAACAAATAATTCCTCATCTCAGTTCATGTCACGTCTTTAGCAGCCAAAGGTTGCACAGGTGTTGAACAAAAGATGTATACAGGTATTTTTATTTTTATTTTGAAGGCCTGAGAGCTGGAGGCACAGAGAGATGGTGAGGTTAAACACCATGTGGAGCCGGCATGTCTTCACATTTCAATCAGTAAATTTAAGATTCATGTCAATGAAGCTCTGTTTGATTGAATGCATTGTATGCCTTACAAAGATAATAAGGTTTGTCTTGTTTGGTTTAAGAGAGAAAGATGATTACACGTTTCAGATTCTTCTGCCTGCAGCTCAATATTCACCTCCAGAATGACAACAGAGTTCAGGATGGAAAGAATAGGCTTGTAAAAGGTCAAGAAAAGTCTATGTTAATGACTGTGATCGGTGCCCAAGGCCTCTTCTTCTAAACGACTGTCTGACAGTTCACTTCCAAGCTACTGTTGGACGAATCCTGAGCACAGTAAGGAGCGTTCAACACTTCCTCCACCCTACCAGCATGTATTTTAATAGATCTTTATAGCATGTTCTTCCTTTTTGACTTCCAACATACCCCGTTTCAAGTATGGCTTTTCATGTCAAGCAGACAATGCAACTAATCTGCAACAGGAAGTAAGTATTGAGGGAAATCTCTTGTGACAACAGATGTTTACACATGTAGGAGTGTTTTGGTGGATGAAATGTCTTCGGTGCACAGAAGTCACAGAATGTTTGAATAAAATAGTTGATACATTTCTTATTTTTGTGTAAAACTGAATATCATAATGTTTTTTTTTTTGCATAAGTGACAGACTGAGATAAAATGGGACTGAATGATGACTTCATAACACATATGACACTTCATGGCATGTGTGCAAACGAATAACCGTCCTTTGCACACCTAAACTACAGGTTGTTTCCCATCCTGTCATTCACATCTCTCACACATCCTCAGTCTTAATGTTCTGCTGTCATTGTCTGGAGCCCTCAACTGAAATAACAGCTCACATCTATCCAATAGCATGATGACACACCTCCATTACTAGCCTATCATCTTATTATGATCTAATATTGTGATAAAGAAGAATTAATTGCTACCTATGGATATGAAAAAAAGCTCATGCATTTTATTTCATACTACATGTGTTTTTTTTATTGGTTCAACCTCTTCTGTAAACCATTCTCTGATACAGATACTGACCTAGATGATTTAGTTGGTTGAATGTTGAACTCACTGATCCCTACTATTTACAATATTTTTACATATGGTGTCTGTTTGAGGTTGATATTGACTTGATGCAGGCAGAGAAGGAGGCGGTGGCTCCTGGTGAGGTGCCTTTGGTGCTCTGCGCTCTGGCAGCTGAATCGCTCTCCTTCCTGAAAAACAAAAGAGATTCATTAATAATGAATCTGGTGAAAGTTCTCACTCATATTCTCCTTTCTTCCTCCATGCCCCCCACAAACAGCAACTCATACCTGTGGCTCTGTCTGCCCTTGTGTCCTCTGTACGCCCATCAGCAGCAAAACGCTCCCATTTCACAATATGCTTGATCACAAATTTACAGTAATTATAAATTCAGTATAAAATCTCCCACATGTACAGACCCACCAATTTCCCATCAGTCATAGCCAAAGTGAAGCTCGGTTTGTCATGGAAATCACTAACAAATCAATTTTATGAATTTTAAAGCGATTTTATGCATTGCGCACTGAAGCAGCATTCAGCCAAGATGGTCTCATTTACACAGCGTGTGATATGCATACCCATCTTCAAATTGATGTCAGCTAGTTTGACATTTCTCCTCGTCATAATAATCGGACCACTCAGGCTCTGAAGGTTCTGTTTTCACCATTTTCACAAAAGAGCGACACCAAAACCACTAATTACGCACAGCAGGAGGCAGGTGATGTGTTTCTCGCTGTCCTCTCTGCCGTCTATACATCACTGTGTCAAACACAATGTCATGAGAAGAAGGAAACGGGAGCAGAGAACCTGCAGGTTCAGAAAGCATTCGAACCATAGTCCTGTGCTCTGTCATCACTGAGATATAAAGATAAAAACATTGACTAAATGCACATCCAAAGACCCCATTGGGTTAACATTTTACTAAACCACTTCCACCTCACATTCATTTTATTGTCTCCACACAGCCTGGATGCAAACCTCGGACTCAAACTCTCAAATTCAATTTATATGCCCGCCATCAACCACCTCCCTCTGGCTGTGGTCACTTGAAAAACATTGGCTGTGAACATAATTCAGTCTGCAATTAAGCGTGTCACCATGACCCAATTTGAAATGCATGATATAAATGTAATTTCTACCAGACAGGGTTGCATATGAACATGACAACAGCCGTGTGACAAAAAATACACAATTATATCCTTTAGTGTCAGCAGTGCAGCAATTCTGAGAATTTGAAGGTGTTTTTTTTTAGTCTGTAGATTCATCATGTCACCCCACCAATCATCTGCCTTCCTCGCTCCTCATCAGTCCCCACCAGAGCCCGGCTGAATGGACATACTGTATGTCGTCTTATGTGACAATAAATATGAATAAAGAGTAAATATAGGCCTAAGTATAATCAACAAGTCCTCTAACACCACTTTTGGAGAGTGGAATGTATGATACAGATCAATTTTGCAACTGAATAATGATGTGTTTTGAGTGCTGCTAGCATCTATATAGATTTTTTTTTTTTATATTATCTATATAGATCAAACCTATACTCTTCAGCAGAATCTGTACTGTGTGACATACAGCAGCTCTGAAGAAGAAAAGAGAAGAGCATGTTTCACAATATTAATTAGTCAGGTTGACTGAATGCATAATTCATGGCTGCAAAAGTTGTCAGCACACTACAACCGCACTGACACAGGAATCACACATACCCATGAGTTTACACATGAGCAAGCGTGCTGACAACCTCATGGGAAATTCTGAGGTAGCAAACCTTTTCAAAGACTTTAATGTGTCTCGCCAAGGCAAAATGGATATTTAAATAATGACACAGCTTTAGACTCTCGGTCCTCATTAAGCCACATCAAATTTCCTTTGATTATTTCACACAATAGAAAGAAAGGAAAAACATCCATTTTAAATAGTTTAGTAATTACATGTGTCTGTCGGTATTAAAAAAGAACATTGAGCATTTACTGTTTTCATTTATTGGCTAAAAAAAAGCATATTTTCTGTATTTGCAAATCATTTTAAGTAGGATTTATTATTTGATATTATATATTTATGTCTGTCTACACTATGTACTGTATAATGTCTGTCCATATATAAGTCTGACCTGACACTGAAATGGATCTTGTTGGTTTGCTCTACTGGTAATATATTTAAAAGTACTAAAATACTGTAGTTTTCAGGCTATGTCAAAACAAAATACATCTGTGATACAGTTTGTGTACAATTTGTATCAGCATGAGAACTGGAGGTCATTAATTGTTGTATTATTGCACACAGGTCATAGTACGCAATATGGTTAACAAAAAGGGCCTGCCTCGAATGTCGAAGAAAGTTATGTACCCCGATACACATCAACTATATAGTTCTAGGCCCGTGACCCACCCATACATAAAATTTCATCAAATCTGTTGACAAATTCCCATCGAACAAACAAACAAACAAACAAACCAACCTCCTGAAACTCTCATTGGCTGGCATAATGACCCAAGAAAGAAAAGTAATAAAAATAATCAGTCTTGAGATGATGTGGACAGGCATTACTACATCTACTGATCTAAAACTGCTGCACAAGGTAACTAAAGTGAGTTTTTTTTGTCAGCATATTTCTCATAAATGATCTTCATGTTGGACCAGACATTATTTAAATCAAACAGAATTCAGTGTTGTTGTGAAAAGTTTGTACACATTTCAGGGAGGTGAAAAGCAAAGACGGAGCAGTGGATGGACGTGCAGCAGGTCTAACTTTCACCTTTATTTTGTGGCTCATTTCAATTTTGTTCATAATAATTCATTCCTGTTTAGTTTAAGTCTCTCTTTGAGGCTGTTCTAAGACACAGTGGTGCTCTGAGCTAAATGCTAAAGTCAGCATGCTGATGATGCTAAAGCTGATACGAATAATTAACATTCAAACAAGTACAGCTGAGGCTGAAATGAATTTAATTAGAATTGTTAACTGTTAAATTTCAATAGTTTAATTTTGTGGTGACGCTAGATAAAAAGTTGGGATTAGCGATGTCATTAGCATTCGACGTACAGCCGCCATGTATGGCTGCATCAAATTTCATGACAGACTGTGACGAAAAAAATCTTTAAAGATAAGAAAGTTAAGAATCTTTGCTTCATCGTCTCCTTTCAGAGTCGTAGGGACACGCAGTGGGCGGGAATACGGGGATGCTGTTATCCTTTCATGTTAATTACAGTAACTTTGAGCTTTGACACTGTTGGAATAAATTACATTTCGGATGAGTTCATTAAAAGTGATTGTGCTGCAGGACGAATGTGGTGATGGTGATCCTTGTCACATATCTCATAAATTCACAAAGTCCCATCAAGAACGTCTGTGGCCCCTGCCTGCATAGTAAACATGAATGATGGGGGCATCAGAGGTGGGTCAGGGTCCTCTGAGGGCACAACGGCACACACTCACACACACATGAAATAACTCAACACGAATGCATCTCAAAAAGACAGGCAGGGGGACAGCATTTGAATTGTAATTTGCTCAAGTCACCCAACGGTCCAACATGCCTCAGAGGCATTAGAGCCGAAGCAGAGCGTCCACAGATACCTTGGAATGTTGCACACTCTGGGCTACAAAACAAAGCTAGAGACAAACAATGACTGGGCATCATTAGCAGCTTCCACACACAGATCGAAATGGAGCTGTAGCCAGGCAGCCTGCAGCTTAGACCTGTCACACCATGTTGCAGAGAATTATTACGTTCCAAATGAATACCTCTTGTTTTCTGCCCTCTAAAACTGCAAAACAGTTCATTTAACAAAGTGATTTAGTAGAAAACTAGATTATCAACGAAAACTACTATGAATAAAATATTTGGTGGGAATAAAAGAAAATATTAAAAGAAAATACAAAATACTGTTGTGTGTGTTGTAATGTAACATATTGTTAACATACGTTCACTTACAAACCGAAGGCCTGAAACATAGATGTCTATTGTCAGCGGACATTAAAGCCTTTAAAATCTTTTTAAACTGGAATTTCCAAAGATCATAATTAACCTTCCTCTTTTCAGTTTTTCCAATGTGGCTCAACAAAAACAAAAACAAAAACAAAAACAAAACAAAAAAATATATATTACTCTTAAACTCACAATTTTTAATATTTTTTGATATGTATAACATCCATGAGTAGCAATTTACAAACTAACCTGCTGAAAGGGAAGGTGTTTGCACATAACATAGATGACCTCATTCAACCAGGAGTATTCAAACCTTCATTAGTTGTCATAAAATAAAATGCTGAAGTGAGGATTCATGTTTTTTGTCAAAATAAAATCCTCCTGTGTGCAGACAATATTTTCTCACAGGCTATTGGCTGGTGTTTGACATGATGTTTCTGTTGGAGATGGACTTTGCCCTTTGTGTTGGTAAGTTCTGCACAAAGGATAATAGCCAGAAACCATTGGACTCTTTTTTCCTTTTCCTCTCTTCTCCTCAGACCACCTCTGCTCAATTTCCTTTGACCCTTGAAGCTTGAATCTGAAACAACTGGACTTCTGTTCACCTCTCATCCATGAGGCTTCTTCAGTTCTAACTAACTGCTGGGGAGTTTCAGATAGCAAAACACTTCTGAGGTCGCTAACAAATTGAGAGTTGTTATAGGTCACACAATACAGTTGACTCAAAAGCACTATTATGGGTCACTGCCGAAGTGGAAGACATAAATGGAAATATGTGAAACTCCCCACCATCCAGTTAGAACTGAAGAAACCTTTTCACCGATGCCCAAACCATCCCTCCAATCTGTTTTTACAGTGTCTATGTAACGCTGAGCTTACCAATCGCCCAGCTCTCTGGGATCTGCCAGCAAATTAAAGGTAATATCATGATATTTGCTGTCTGTTGTTTGTCTCCCCAGGACAAATTACAGATAAAACAAATACTGACTTTTTAGTATTCAGTCATCCGTTCATCATCAGACAATAGATATTAGTCTTGTTTAAGGAGGTACTGTATCATCTTGTAAATATGGTCCGAAAATAAATTATCTACAGTTAATGATCTTTTATTACTTTTTTTTTCCATAGAAATTTCACACATTTACTGATTATTTATGAGCTGATGATCTGTGTGGCTCCCAGATGGATGTTAAAGATTTCAAAGGTAGTAATAAATTAACTGGTTACAGAACTTACATGGAACGAGCTTATTTTTGGAACCTCCAACATCAAAACTATCTTCACATCTTCACACAGGCTTTTTTATACATGTCTGATGTGCAGATAAAGAATGTGCATTGATTGTGATGTGCAGAAATTAAGCTTTTGCAGTCAGAACTCCGACTCTAAACAACATGCCTGAGGAAATAAATGACTTGACTTATTAAGATTCCCTTAAAAAAAAGAAAAAAAGACACAGGACACAAACACAAGACTCATTAATGATTATCTAAGTGTTGCCCTCATTAGATATAGTAACATCTTTTATGTCTTTTATTAGAATTATTTGATGAATTGTTTATTGTTTGTTTTATATATATAAAGTGTTATCAGTTATCACTTAAAGCGGGCTTCTGTTGTATGTATGCTGAACTCTGTGAGGTGACAGTGTGGACAGCAATCATCTGTTAGAGCAGCCCGACATGAACCCAGATCACATGACAGGGAGCCGTCTGCACCTGACCCAAGCTCCGTCCTGTTGGAGCGCAGCAGCTGCGACCACTCTGGGTTTGTCAAAGGGAGCAGAAAAGCATATTCAGTAGCTCAAGCATTTGCTTTGACTTTCATGTATGACATTTGCTCCGTCTCTTTGTTTTGTTGTAGTACTGGATCACCTCTGGTTTCTTCCTCACACTGTTGTCATCCACTGCTTTGTCATCGTGGTGCTTAGGAGGACAACAGCCTTTCTCTTCTTCAGCACAAAGCTCATCATGGTCATGTTGCCATTGAATCCAAATTCTGAGCTGTACATCTTCCTCTTTTTGGATGTCTTCATGACAGGTTTATGTCTGCTTTATTCTGATGAAGAGTCCCCAGAATGGTTATAGGTTCTTCTCAGGGAGTGTCTCAGCCAGAGGGAGACTGGTGAAGAAGTGTGTGATGTTGTGACCTATGAGAAAAAATTTTTAAAAAATTAAAAAACCAAACATAAAACCAAACAATTTACTCAACATGGATTTCTCTCAATTCTAACACTAAAATAAACTGAATGCATTATCTATTGTATTGGATTTTATCCCATTCTACTCTTGTGCTTATGAATAAATTAATTTAATTAATTTAATTAATAAAAAGTGTAAAACAGACACACTATGAAAAATTGTTGATCTTGTTATTGCACTAGAACGAGTTTATTGAAGAGTATTTTCACTTCTGTATTGTATCATCACCTGTCTGTCTGATTCTGTGTTTTCCAAGGTTCCTCTGAACCTCCTCTCCTGGCTGTCTCCCTGTAGAGACCATTCCATCTATCACATGAGGGACCCTCGCATCACACATCCAGAAGATTGTAATCCTGTATTTTGAAGGCTTGCTGGTCATGTATTGTATTATAAGAAGTTGCTCCTCCCTCAGAATGGCACAAGCTGCTCGTCTATGGTGACACAGTCACTGGGGATAAACCGTCTTCTGCAATTGGTCAGGAAACAGTCCCACACGTATCTGAAGGCCACCATGTGGTCTGTTTCCAGTCTCCTAGCCCTGGTTCTCTTGTCATCAAACCATAAGAAGCTGCAGATATCCTCATACCTCCTGAGCCCCATGGCAGCCTTGTACATTGGATTTTGCAGCGGATCCTGAAACAGCTCCTGCAAATACACCTCCCAGCTCTTGTCTCCCCCTGTAAGGAGGGTCAAACCAATGAAGGCCATGAATTCCTCTTTGTCGATGCTTTTCCTCTGATGCTGATGCTCCTCGTCCCTCTAAGTTGGTGCATTGTAGAACCTCCTCAATGTTGTCACTGATGAACATAATATATCCCAGGCATCTTTTGGTGACTGAGATGTTGAACCAGGTGCAGGTCAGACGTTGCAAACGCGATGTAATTGAAACCATCGATTTTGAAATTAAATGTTACCTTCATGTCACCCGTGTTGTCTTTGAAGATCATAAACACTTGTCTCCTGTGACACACAGCATGTTTTAAGGTCGGTGATTTGCAACCCAGCAAAACCATTTCAATCGGAGATACTAATTGTCCAAAGTGTGAAAGTGTCCAGAGGTGCACAGCAATGATCATTTCGATCTTTGAGGATGCATCACCAATGATGCATGAATATAATATTTTATGGAAAACACAGGAATGAATATGAAGGAGGGGAAGTTAAAGATGAATTGACTCATAGGATTGTTATTTTCCTCAGATAATGAAGTTTGGTTGAAAAATATCAGGCACATATTGATAGAATGTTGTTACTGATCCTCTAGCGCTAACAGCTGGTATGTAATTAAAAGTTGTGACATGTTGGATCATGCTACTCATTTAAGTCATGAATTATATTTAATGGGTGACTTAAACATAAACTGAATTGCTTTTCCTGTCTGATGAAATGAGTGCATCTGCAGCTTGTGGGCTAACACAAGCTGCACTGCTTACAGAGTGATTCCAACTTGGATAGCTGCTTTTACTGACCTCTTTTTATAAATACACCAGAATGTTGCCCCTACTCCAAATCTGTGCCAGTGGCTGGTTCTGAACGTAATCTCATTGGTAAAGAAAACAAAAGTCTGGACCAAAAGTAACAAGGTCATTTCAGACTGTCAGGACAATTATAAAGAATATGGTAAAAATGCTGATTGGTCAAGAAAGGATAAGGTTGTGATGCTATCCATCGACTCAGCCGCTAATACTATATGAGAACGTCAGAGAGCGTAATTACAGTTCAGTGCGTGTCTTAAGTGAAGTGGGGTTTATTCACTGTTTGAACATCATATTCTACCAAACTCTCTTAATATTCATCCTTATTCAACAGATGCAAAACAAACAGGCAAAAGTTTACTAAACTCTTAAAGGTATGCTCCCACTCAACTACCAGCCTAGGCGTACAAAATGCATTCCACCCAAAATGCGGCATATCAATTAATAAATATCAATTTATTATTTGGTCAAGTTTCAATGCATAATTCAAACAAAAACATGCCCAACGAAAGGGAATTCCGTGGGTAGATTTGTTTTGGTTTTCCCCTACCTGGCAGCATTTCCCTGCAGCTTCCTGTCACTTATGCGCAAGCCAGCCAGATTTAGATTTCAGTAGCTCCCATCGATCCTTTTGCTCTCCAGTTTTGCTCTCTGTTTCTTTTCGTCAGCTACCTCGACGCCTTTTCCTCGCACAATCTCTTATTTTATGCACAAACAAACACCATCCAGCTAGAGTGCAGAATGAGGAAGTGAACCTGTCCTGGGGAAGCCCATGAGGAAGACATATAGTCCTGAATTTCAAAATGGCGCATTGTTTACTTCGTATTTTTCGCCCTTCACAAGCTTGAAATCAGAATTGTTCTCTGTATTCCGCTGTGCTAAAAATATGACCATTATATCAGGCTGTAGAATAACATTTCTCCTACTGAATAAAAATATTGTGATTATTCTTCACACGCCTTGAGAAGGAAAATACTGAGTGGAGGTATACCTTTAAATCTGTGTTTTGGTGTACGCCCAACTCTAAAGCTATGTCTTATGAATCCTAATCCATTGTTGTCTTGGGAAAAACATGATGGTCCACATGTGTTGGCTGAATTGAAAATAAAATGCAGAAAATGAATGCAATGCTCTTTGAGATGATGGGTCATAATGATGGGATGTCATGATTGCCTTTCAGTATGCATTTGTTGGTTTGTCAGCTAAGGCATTTGACCTTGGAAAAATCTGAATACATTAATGTGGGACACAAGCAGGTGAATGAGCCACTGTCTTTTACCTAATAGGCATATATTAAAATGATAACCTGAATAGCTGGTGAGAGACAAAGAAGAAGAATCATAGGGAGTGAAAGCATTGTGGAGGACACGATGGAGATGGAAATTTAGTGTGTGTGTGTGTGTGTGTGTGTGTGTGTGGCATTCAAGGTGGCAATTTTCCTGTCAACAGCCAGCAGAATGATTTGATTTCTTGGTAACAATAAGGGATTCATGTATATAGACTGAGTCAGTGTTCTTGAGCATCAGAAGGTTACAGCTGGAGTGCTTGGACAGATTTACTGCGAAGAGGTGGGGGAGGTAGCAGAAGAGAGAGCGAATGAGTGTAAGAGTGAAAGCATATAGGAGAGGGAGAAAAAGGGGACTCTTAGCCTGTCTTCATTATCATTTCACTCAGCAGCCGATGCGGCTCTTCACCCTGGCAGGCTGATGAATTGGTGAGCGACATGGAGATGCAGGGGAAGGTGAAGAAAGGAGGGGGCAGCGACTTTAAGTGAGTCAGAGGGTGAGTTGTCACAACGACGGACAGTTCTGACCCCACAGCTTTTGAAGAGCATGCCAAGACAGATGCCGCCGCAATGTATCATATTCATCACTCCAGTGATGAGACCAAATAACCAGGTATTCCGACCACGAAGGCTGCACAGTAGTGAAGCCAGAAGGGCTTATTTTTTCCTGATTATTATACTTCAGAAGATAATTTTTTGAAATAATCACACTGTTATGTTTCAGCCAGATGTTCCAGCCGCTGTTTGCAATTACAGATTTGGCTGATGACTTGATAGTTCCTCAGATTCTTCAGGGATTCAAGGATGTTGTGTTGCTTTCCTTTCCTTTCACCGTTATCTATATTTTCTTAACTCCCAGAAAAAAAAGAAGTAAAAAGCAAGAAATCCGATTTTTACAAAAAGGAAGCCAATGGAACCTAAAGATTAAAAGTGATCCATTGGTCTAAACAGGATTTTAGGCGACTTCTTGGGCGACCTTTTTGCCAAACCAGGATTGTTCAAGGTGAACTAGGAATGTTGGGTTGATACTTTCATCCAAACCTTTTCATTTTACTATAATGCGAAGAATCTGTGTCTGTCTGTAATTCACCTATCATGAGAACCATTCATCTGATCTACTTCAAACTTTGCATGTGAGTTACTGGAGACCCAAAAAAAAGTGCATTTTCGACTTTTGTGTAATTTGGATATGTGACACGCTCAATATTAACACATTTAGAATAAAGACCCAGACAGCGCTCTGTGCAGAAGCAGGGGCTGGAACATATTGATGTAGGTGAAGTCATTGGTAATGACTACGATGCATCGCCAAGATCACTGCACCAGTATTTTAAACAGACACCCAGCATTGTGGTTCAATGTTAAACCATTGTGGTCGTGTATTTGTGAAGAAATGGTTTGAATTGTTGTTGCAGTCTGTTAATCCTTTCAGTTGTCTTCTTTGCCCTACACGTATGCAAGCATACATTTGTCAGTTATCATTTCAGCTGCATAGTCCAGTTAGAGAAGAAAACCAGTTTATGTTTTAAGTCAAACGCTTAACTAAAAGTACTGATTGTGTAGGGTGAGGGTAGGTCAGTCGACCCCCACCTCACCATCTCCTGCGACTTCAGCTTTGCTGGAATGATCAAACGTGGTCATTCCCTTTGATCAACAATCTGCTCACCATTGTGGAGTTACAACCCCACAATTCACAAAAAGACAACGCCCGTAATCACACCTTGGAGTCTGTATCAACACAACATCTGCCCTCCTTTAGCATATCGAAGGTGACCTGGTTTCACCTCTCCCAACCCCCTTGCAGAGTATCGGAGACACACCCGGGTATCAGCCTGCCACTCAAGAGACAATGAGACTGCTTTCCCCTCCAAATTACAGGATCCAAACTTCTGCATGGTTTTGGAATCTGGAAATAATGATGGATTATTTTTGATGTGTTCTTTATTATTGCGTGTTTCTCTCCTTCATATAATCTGTTTCTTGTTTTGAATTTAATAAGCACACAGTGATGATTTTCTGCCTGTGCCCATTTGAGTTACTGTTTTATTGCATGTGTGCTTTGATGCCTCCTTCTAGTGGGGAGACTCAGATGTCTCGCCCATTGTTTCCATGTCAGCTGGTGATGTGACCTCATATCCTACAGTAAGATAGAACACGCCCCTACTTCCGGCAGCTGTGAGACTTCAAAACGCACGGCGCGAAGCCGCTCGACCTCTTGTTCCTGCCTCCACCTCAGAAGACATGAACTCCGACTCCTGAACGCCGAGGTCCCCGTGACTCCGTGGATAAGACCCGTGCCCTCCTGCCGCAGCAGAAGAGACTTCTTTTTCCCTTTCTTTTAGACTTAGCTTATACAGTTAGCTAACCTTCCTTTCGTACGATCTCTGCTAATAGTTGAATTTCCTCACTTCAACTAATTTATTTGAAGCTCACCTGTGGATCACTCACGCCTGAGTAATTCACTAAGCCCTTCTTTGAGCTGCATTATCCCGTAGGTGATAGTTACAAAGGCGACTGCCAGCCTGGTAACCTTAACCTAAACTCCGTTAAACTCAACCAAGTTAACTCGCTTCAACGCCGTTAAAGCACGGCCAAGCTGAACACGACCGTTGAGTCAAAAGTTAACCAAGCCGCCAGCCAGCGACGACGCCCCGCGACCCTTCAACATCTGAGATTCGGGACCAGGATCCGGTGGACTTCGAACAGCATCCTCCGCGAGTATCCGGTCGGTGACCCCTCCTGATGA